>JAVSBS010025153.1:0-19074 GCA_033124195.1 Coracias cyanogaster | reverse complement strand
AAATGCTCATCAATCTCCGTGGTTGCCTACGAGCTTGTTGGGGTAGTGTCTCGCCTTGCCCTCAATCCTCTTCCCTTCTGGGAGGCGGTACGGATGCTGGCGCCCGGACCGCGACAACTCATCAGTGTCTATATCTGCCTATGAGTCCGGGGGAGGAAGTATCTCGGTCGCCCTCGATCCCCTTCCCTTTTGGGAGGCGGCACGGACGCTTGTCGCCCGGACCATGACACTACTACAGAGCAGTGCTCACACAGCACAAAGGCTCTTCCTAACATTCGCCCCAGCAGTGGCATGGGGTAGGCAAGGTCTTGGGAGGGGACACAACCAGGACAGCTGACCCAAACTGACTAAAGGGCTATTCCATACCATATGACATCAGCTCAACTAAAAAGCTAAGGAAAGGGAGGAGGAAGGAGGGCCATCTGTTGTCCTCCGGAGCAAGCATTATATGTATTGGAGCCCTCTTCCCAGGGGGTGGCCCAACATTGCCTGCTGATGAGAAGTAGAGAATATTGTTTGTTTTCCTTTGCTTCCTCTCGTGGCCTTTACTAAACTTTGCTTTTGTTTTTAAGCTGCTTTTGTGTTGACCCACAAGGTTTGGGTTTTTTCCCCATCTTATTTTCTTCCCCCTTGTCCTGGAGGTGGGGGGTGGGGTGATAGAGTGGCTTGGTGGGCACATAGTGCTCAGCTAAAGTTAACCTGCCACAGTCGTTTATCTCCTTGAAGTCTTCAGTCAGTGGCATAACTTTTACTCTACAAAGGACTTTGGTAAGTCCTTTGAAATTGCAGTTGTGGTTTTGTCAAAAAAAATTCATGAGGTAGCTTATCAGAACTGTGATACAAACCAGAATGATTTAAAAGATTACAAAATATTAGGAGGCTGGTCATATCCTATCTCCTAATACTAATGCTTTTTACGACAGACAGGCAAAACCTTTTCCTTAGTATAAGATTTGAATTAAAATTTGTATTTCTACTATACCAGTAACTAATCTTTCTGCAGCTGGACATGGCTCTCTCTCTTCCAAATCAATCTTTCTCTATCTTGCAGCTCACGACTGGTTCTGCAGTTCTCTCACTTTTTTTTTTTTTTAATTATTCCTCTGGTTAATTCACAGCGACTATGTGCATATAGTATAACAATGTACATACACATAAAATATTTGGTATAATTTTTCTACGAGATTGCACATGACACTATAAAAAATGATTCATATATGGGGCTTATTTTTGCAAAGGAAAGCCCTATTTTCCTTGTACCAAATGATTTAAGAACATGTTGAGAACAATTCCTTAGCAGTAATAACAGTACATTTTCTCAAGTGAGGAAGCTAAATTTTTGTATCTCTAATACCCTGCCCTATCCTTCTTTCTTATCCTTTTGCCAGTTACCTATTAATGTAAGGACTACATCTGCTATTTCATGGCAGCCTGAATTCTATAACCATAGTTAAAGACCTTGCTGAGTACCTTTTAGAAATCACGGTAAACTCTTTCAACTCAATCTTCACCAGCAACAAGCTAAGTCCCTGAAAACAACTCATTTGCTTTATGAAGCTTTTTTTTTTTTTTTTTTCTTTTTTAAAGAAAAAGTATTGCCTTTATTGTTGGATCTATGTTTACTAATTTTTTCTTTGATATAATTTCTACAAATTCAGGCAATTTTTACACTCATCTTCAGCTCTCTAGGTGTTCACCATAAACACTTCTAAAACCTGGTATCATGCTTGACCCCTTCTTTTCTTGTGCATCAAGACAGTTCTGAATGGGAAGCTGTAGGCAGCAGAGTCAATAGTTTGCCTATTTTGGATTTGAATTCCTGTAGAACATTTGAGTGAATGCAATCTAGTTTTACTGATGGTTATGGTGTATTCGGAGGGCTTCTTTTTTATAGCATCTTCTAGTCACCGTTTGATAATAAGGTGAGAGAATCAGCACATGATTTACTTGCAGCAGTTCTCATACTTGTAAATTTGTACAGTACAAATATGCAGCAAAATTACTTCAAATGCTTGTTAAGGCAAATCACTCACTTGATTGGGATGTAATACACTGATAGGTAACATACTAAGATGTACTAAGCTATATGCTAATTTTTATTTTAAAGCAACATATTAGCAGAGAAAGGTGTGGGAAAAGTCAATTTGCATAGCTGAACTTAAGGGAAGTAAATTTCAGCAGGACTTTTTAATCTTTGATTTTTTTGATTCTGCCATTGGTGGTACTACATGTTTTCTATGTATCTGCTTAAACTACAAAAGTTGAGGGGTGTATTTTGCCTTTCTGTGTTACCTTTAGGAAAAAATACTCATTAACTGTTGCATATGACCAACAAAGTTAGTTTCTTGTGTAACTTCACTACAACAAGACAGCTGGGGTTGTTCTATAATTAGTTATATCAAAACACATATTGACTTTCCAACAATTAAAAACAACAACAAAAATTACTAACAATAAGAAGGAAATAAATTTACTTCACAAGTACAGAGTTTACTTGTTTGCCATAGTAAAAGTGTAATAATGTTCCTTTTGCTTAATTTCTAGTTCTCATGTGTTCCTTGATCCACAGGTTACATAATAGTTAAGGGCTCCAGGTAAATGTTAGCATTTGAGCAGGTTTGAAGTTTAACAAATTACTGCTGAGACTGGGAAAATGAAGAATGTATCGTGAAGGCAAGGGAAATATACATCGGCCATATATCCTGATGAGCAGAGAACTTAAATGACTTATCCAGTTTAAAATGTGACAGCATAATGCCAGGATCAAAGTGATTACTTTGATAACCAAATCCCCAAACATTTAAGGTTTGCTGTGTCAAGTATGTGGAGACATGCAGAGTTCCCTTTTTTTTATGTTTGCAAAATACGGTGCAGAGGTAATCTCCAGAGAAACGATAAATACCTACAACTTCAAGATGCCTGAAAATAGCTGTGTGTATTCTATATCTTGCTAATAATGAAAACCTGAGAACAAATGTACAATGACTGCAGAAAAGTGTGAAAAAGCACAGATGCAGCCTCTGAAATAAAACAAGGAGACAGAAGAAGAGACCTCTTTACCTTTATAGTATCTGGCAGTAGAGCATACAGCTAGGATTTGTGTTAGCATTCACAGTATTTAAAGTTTCGGATGTCTCCCATCAATCTCCTCATGTTGATGAGAGCAAAAAATGCTGCTGAACAGTCAGAACTTTAAAAAGCAAGATGTTTTTCATTCAATTTAATTCATTTCAGCTGATTTAGGCTCTGTTCAGCCCAAGTGATTATGATATATCCCCTACTCTATATTCACTTTTTAAAAAGGTTTAGCAAAAGTCAGTGATTCATTAGAATCTTCCCCTAAGACAAACAGCCTTCAGAGTTTAAGTGTATGTATTGTATGATTCTGTGTTTGTTTCTTTTTAACGGTTTTAATTTTTCCACTTGCCCTTGTGACCTTAGCATTTTACCTTCTCTGAGAAATTCAGGTCCTTGATATTTTAATACATAACTTATAAGTTCTCAATTCCTCTGTTGTATTCAGTGTCAAAGAAGGAAAGATTCTCATTTTTTCATAAGGTGTTCCAGCTGTTTGAAAAGTCTAATGTTTTCTCTCAATTCTGATTGTCTGCCCTAGGATTGGGATCTTGCACTGCCACTTCAACATCAGTGGGAGATAACTCTTTTTGCCCTTCCAGATGGCCTGGCATATGTTTGGATTTTGTTACTCTGACCATCAATGGCAGTACCCCAACAAGTTAAGTTTGGTGTTGACTTATAAAAAAACCAGAATGAGTCATGAATTTCATCAACACACTGGCATTAAAATACTGAACATGCATCTCCTCGTTACAGTATAAATATTAAACAGAAGGAGTGACAATGTGCAATCCTATGGGATATGCACTGAGAAATCTCCCTTAGAGGTTTCACATGTGTTCAGGGAAAGGATAACCCATGTCATAGTTAATAGAGAGCACTGATCCAGCACATGTCTGTATCAGCAAGTGGATGACAACTGCTACCGCTAAACTACTTAAATTCCATATATGCATGGCTGAATAAACCAGTTAGCATTCATAATGCCAAGTGGCAGAAGCTTCCTCTACAAGATGTTTTATATGCTTATGTGGTCAAAGTACATGGGGAGAGCCACCACAATGTGTATTTCATCAATTAAGGAGAAATGTTTTGTAGGTTTAAAAAAATAACCTGAAAAAGCAAAAGGAGAGAGAAGAAACAAATAGAAGTTAAGAATAGAGAGTCGAGTATCCTTGTGTTTTGGAAAGATTAAACAATGGCATTGAGAGAGAATCAATTTTGCTATTTTAAAAGCACATTGATTCAGGCAGGGAAGTTATGGCAAAGATCCAAGCAGACAAAAAAAAGTGACCAAGGCACTGTTTTTCTCTTCTGTTTAGAGCCTTGAGGGAAATAATTTTTTGCCGGAGGAATTCTGAGGCTTTAGCAATACAGCAGCATCAATCAAGACTGAGTGATCTGAAGTGAGAAATTAAGGCTGTAACCCTGCAGTTAATTCAGAGCATCTTTTATCAATTATCAGCCTATAATTAGCTGGTGCAGTAGTGATGTTTTAAAACTGTGCAGCAGTAACTCTTAAACAGTAACCTGATCCTTTTCAACATATTTTCCTTACAGAACAACCATTGGAGATGATTTCCAGGATACAATAAATTTAAGCCATTTGTTTTCACTGATTACTTAAATATTTACAGCATGATCTGCCAGCATCTTCCTTTCAGATACAATTACAGAATTTTCAGTGCTTCATATGCTATTTGAGTATATAATAAGAAAGTGAGTGCATGCGTTAACAGCTGTTGGAGACATATGACATTTTCAAAGCTGGTGCAAATATTTACACACATGTGGATGTATGTATGCATATTGACTTCACAGCAGTTATTGCTATAGTCTATTGGGTTTTTTGAGCAGAGCTTATGGGAAAAGACCTGCAGTTTACAGTAAACTCAAGTGAACAGCAGGAAATGAAACTATTATTTTGTCTTTTTTATTTAAAAGTATATACCTTTCTAAATAAATCCAAGAACTCCACTATTTTGATAGCTTAGAAAGTGAATGTAAGACTGCAGATCAGAAAGATCCAAGATATCAGAAAAATCTTAATGCAAAACTGAGCTGCAAGTTGAAGCAGTACTTATGAATACATAGAACAAACAGATAATATTAATAACACAATTTTAAAGCAAGCCCATATTTACTGAGTTGTTGTTATTATTAATAGTGGCAATCATATTTATGTTAAACTTTTTACTAATGTCTACTTCAATTGCTTTTTTCATGTTGATACTATTCAAAGATGAATGGGATTATTTGTTCATCTTCCTTCTGATGTAGCACTGGGATAGTGAGTCATGCATAAAGTTTAATAAGCCTTGCTAATTTTCTTTCAATTCAAGGGCCTATTGATTTTATTTATTGTAGATATTTGGCTCAAATTTGAAATAGGCTCATTTGCAAAACTGAAAAGCATGTCATTCATTAAAAATCAACGATAAACTTTCCTCTAAGCAAAACAAAATTTGGCTTGATGAACATCTACTTCATGAGCCAATACAGACTGTCCTTCAGATTATGCTGTTGAGTGACTCTGCTCAGCAGAGGTTTCTTTAGAAATAGTATCCATTGTTCATTTCTCTAAAACAAAATATCTCAATTAAGAAGCACAGTATTTTCAATGGTCAGAAACATGATCAGATAAACTCAGACAGTTTCTTTGGCCTTTGACATCATCCATGACACCAGCTGTGATAAGATTAGATGTGACTATCATTTTCTGCATGTACTCATATATCCCAGTGCAGACCTGATGTACAATATTGCTGTTGCAAGATGACACTTTTTCAGTCCTAGCTGGGATTGTCAATATAGGGCACATAGGTGCAGATGATGCAACAAAAAGATGAATCTTTATAATAAATACAAGAGCTGTGTTGGTCTTTTTAACACAGAAAACAGACTAGAAACTATATTCAAGTATTAACCTTTCTGTTAACTGCACCAAATAATCAAAGTCCTGGAGACATCAGCTCCAAGGCTGGGAGTTTAAAGCAAGAAGAGACCTATTTTCAACTGACACTTCAAAATGCTTCTTAATCAAGCACAAGTTTTTAGATGAGTGCTTTCTTTGACAAAAGATTCTTTATTTATAGGAAAAATACATTAAGTCATTTTGTAAGATGATTTCACTGTAAAATGACAAATGCATGTAAATTGATATTTTCAAAGTAAAGTTGCAGTAAAAGCTTTCCTAAGTGCTCATTCTAAAATACTTTTATTGGGTTTAAATGGAAAATAAATAACTTGGCTTATGTCTACTCTGTTATTGTTACTTTTAACTTTTCATTGACAATTTATAGCCATGGACAATATCCAATGCCTCATTGGAAGAGAAAGTGAGCCAAATTTTACCTTTTTTTATTTTTTTCATGTTATACTGAATTTAAGAAATCAGTGCAAATGCCATCATGTGGGGCTTTTTTTCTTTTCTTTTTTAAACTTCCTTTTATGGAACCTTTTCTCAGCTGTGTTACTCGTAAATATTATATCACAGAAAAAATTCAGTTACATTACTTTTCATTCATATAGAAAAACTCATACTCCTGAGACTGGTTCTAAAACCCTTTCTCCACAAAAGAAATCAACACTCTTTTGCAATGTATTTTAGTTGAGATATTGACTCCAGACATTCTGAGTAGTGTTTAAATTCAAAGACTCTTATGGATTCTCTCCATTAATCTACTTATGGGTTATGCAGCTGAGGAAAGAAAAGGCAATCTTGAACGACATTTATGGCTAAATAACTCTTTCAGGTTTTGTTTGTTTATTTGTTTTTGTTTTTTAATTGGTAGTGACTTATTTGGATTAAATTAACAAAAAAAAAATTCTACCTCAGTAGTATTTTCCTCTACTATTATCATAATTACTGGAAAGAAAACACTTTCTTTCCTTGTTGCTTTTTTGCTTCTATAACATAAGTGTGTATTTGGTCTAATCCCATATGCTTTTATTTTACCGTATTTTTGTATCTTTTGAAGGTTAATAAAGAAAGCGTCCTTGAGACAATTAATGGTCTTTGCTCCTTTAACATCTATTGTTATACTGCATTACTTCTAGGTAGAGATCTCCAGATTTCTTGTCTCAAGTGCAAGTAGGGGAAACCCTCTAAACAGGACAGTTTCGTACAAAGCTCCCCTTTGCAAGGTTATGAGGGACAGGAAAAATTACTTCCTGCTCCTTTTGCTCCAGATAACAAAACTAGTTCAGATGGACAGATTATTGGTTACAAGGTCCCTTCACACCTTAGAATCTAGTTATTTTCAACTGTGAACAAATGCCATGACATCTCCAGTTCTTATGTTATAGAAAAAATTATAGAACGTACACACAGGATGTGAATTTTCATAAACCATCTTACTATAAAGGCTTTCTTTTTTACTGTAAAAGAATGAAAAATAAAGGCATCTGGAGATATCGTCACCTACAGAATATAGTCTGTGATGATGTTCATTTCAGTAAGAGCAGAACTAGACCTTTAATATTCAATACCAAAATGTTTACATAATGACCACCTTTATGAAACTGTATACTTGAAGTCAGACATTTGCAGCTACCTTTGTATGACTTATTCCTGAATCTTTTATAGCCAGATTATAATTTCATGAACCCATGCATAACATAATATTCTATTTCTAAATTAGTTTTTCAAGAAACCCAGTTCACCATTCTTTCCTGGTTTCTGATGCACAGAAATAACACATTGAATACATTCTAACTGAGAAAAACTTTTGAAGAAATATTATTTTTTGTGTAGTTTCTCAGTCCCCAGAGTGCTGTTAAGATATTTGCTCTGAGATAAATAACCACTATTATCATTTTCGCCCTTTTAAATTTCAAAGTACAAAATCCCCATGCTCCCTTTATTACCTTCGGAAAAACAAGAACTCTTAGTCCAAATGGCTGCATGCTTCAAATAAGAGAATTAGCGTCTGGCACCCACTCTCTGAAGCAGACACATTAACATGGATAGGCTAAATAGGCCCTTGCTTCTCTAAGCCTTATTTCACAGGTGTAAGTGAGCCTCTTCCTTTTGCTTCCTTTTGCTAAGTGGTTATACTTATTCTCTAGTTTTGACAACATCCCAGCTGTGCTCATGAAATGACAGGGACACAGAGTGAAATGCCTGTGCTTATTAGTGTTGAATTTATGCTGAAATATTAGTAATTGTAGTTACTAGGAAGCTGCTGTGGAACAGCACTATTTCTTGGTAGCTGTACTGACTAAAATGCAAATCTATTCTTGTGAAAAGGCATAGTACACTTTTAAAAACTGTTTTAAAAGATTTTTAGGCAAGCAAACAGCTCAATAAGCAACAAACTAGCATTTTTTTAATGGAGAATCAGACAATGGTGCTTCTATGTTTTAGCTTTCCCTGTCTTTGCTCCAAGATTCACCTGAAGAAAAATAAATGAATAAATAAAATGCTTTTTTTTTTTTTTTTCCCCCATCAATTAGACAGTATTACAAAACACACGACATTTTGTTTTCTCATAATTACAGAGAGTTTGGAATTCTGCAGAAAAGATGGGTAAGAAATATATAGTTAACATTTTGAAACCATTTGAGAGTAATGAAGAATATATTTCTTCTCTCTTTGGGTGTCACTAAGCAACACCTTCAGATTAAAGAGAATAGTTGTTACCTGAATTGCTAGCAATCAGGCAGACTTGCTCAGGATATTTTATGATTATTTTCAGACATTACCACACTCGCTCACATTTACTTGCATAAATTAGTTAGGTTTGCACTTCTACCTATGTATTTACATATGCTATTGTGAATAATAGAATTTGTTTTAAAAGGAATTTTAACAAGGATATATTTTTTTCTTACTTGACTGCTTCTGAAACTGTAAACTTACAAATGAATCAGTGAAAAACTCCCTTCTCTTTCCCTGTGTCCCTTCTGTCATGTTTTCAGATGTTTCTTATACCTGCTTTTGAAAGAAAAGCTATCAGTAAGCAAGATACAGATCCACGGGCATTTTCCAAAACTTCACTTCCTTTAATAAAGGCAGCAAATGAAGGAAACTTATGATATGTTTTAAACTGGCAGAGTCTTGAATATTCAAAGAACTGTGTCCAAAGTGAGACAACATGCCTTCTTATGAATTGTAGTAAATGAGTGTGCAAGTGCCCTTCTTTGCCAGCCATGCTACTCTTCTAGCAGATATAATCTCATCAGAAAATCACAGAATCACAGAATGTTAGGGGTTGGAAGGGACCTCAAAGATCATGACTAAACCATGTCCCTAAGCACTACATCTACACCTCCAGGGATGGTGATTCCACCACTTCACTGTGTAGTCTGTTCCAATTAACAATCCTTTCAGTAAAGAAGTGTTTGCTAATATGCAATCTAAACTTCCACTGGCATAACTTGAGGCCATTTTGTCTTGTCCTATCACTTGTTACTTGGAGAAGAGACTGACCCCCACCTTGCTACAACCTTGTTTCAGGTAGTTGTAGAGAGTGATAAGGTCTCCCCTCAGCCTCCTTTTCTCTAGGCTAAACAACCCCAGCTCCCTCAGCTGCTCCTTGTAAGTTCTGTGCTCTAGACTATTCACCAGCTTTATAGTCCTTCTTTGGACAGGCTCCAGCACCTCAAGGTCCTTCTTGTAGTGAGGGGTCCAAAATGGAAGACAGTAGAAGTGCAGCCTCACCAGTGCCAAGTACAGGGGCATAATCACTTCCCTAGTTCTACTGGTGCATGATGTCTAATAGAAGTCCTGGTGACTGAATCGTGTGATAAGTGAGTAGAAATAGAGAAAAATCTTATACTTTTCCAAACTATATTTCCCTGATATCTCCCCACCCTATGTGACTTTTACAGGACCTAAGGGATGCTATTAGCTACCTTCCCCCCTCTCCCCAGCCTATGATAGTTAGTATGTATGTCTCCCTCATCATGAATCTAAAGAGTTATCTTCTATCTATCTGGATTAACAATCTTTACCTGGATTCACAGGGTTACAGGAAAGTATTTAAATATTTGCCATACTGCTGCTTAATTAAGATCCTCAAAGCCCAAACACAATTTCCATTCAGCCTTGAAAATGAGTGGTAGCTGGAGTTTCCCCTGTGACATTTCACTGCACATCCAGAGACAGACCTGTTTGGCAATCATGATCAGTTCACCAGCTACAGCTTTCTTTGAGCATACAGCTTTCTTACTTGTAAGACTGCATCCTATAGTCACAGTAATGACATGCTTACCTGCAGAAAATGTGGCTGGTAGGTGTGGTACCTTTTTTCTATGGCTCAGAAGCTCACTAACTCCATTTTAATTCTCTGTGTAACTGGAAAGCAGGATGAAGACTGATATTTTACACAGGGTAACTCAATATGCACTTTACCAGAACAAATGAGTCATAGGTTTCAGTGAGGAAGAAGAGTGATGTGGCAGATCCTGATCCCCAATTCAAAAATTGGTGGGAATAAACCAGAAAAATATCACTATCATACAAAAAGGTGAACAAGTAATGCCTGAGTTTAAGGATCATATGCAAGATAACATTTATATATATATGTGTATAAAATCACAGAATCATAGAATCATAAAATCATAGAATGGTTTGGGTTGGAAGGATCTTTAAAGGTCACCTAGTCCAGCCCCTCTACAATGATCAGGGACATCTTCAACTAGATTAGGTTGCTCAGAGCCCTGTCCAATCTAACCTTACGTGTTTCCAGGGATGGGACATCTACCACCTCTATATATTTCTTCATAGAAATTCATCTGTCAGCTGAATGAAGAGAAAGGTACAGAGGTACAAAGGTACAAAATCTGAATAGAAGTGGAAGTTTTACATTGGGACTATCTAGGAAAACAAAGAACCGGGATGAAACTCAGGGCTTAACACAAATGCAGATACTATGTCTAGAGCACTTACCATTACAATTAAAAGAACAGGTGAAAAATGTAAAGCTATGGAGTACTTCAACTCCTCATGCTTAACTGATTCTGAAATGTCACTGAGTTAATAGATTCACCATTTTTCTTCTGTCATGAAGCAATTTCTCATTTTATTGTCATGTGACTTTTTTTTTTTATTTGCTCAAGTTTTTAAGAAAGAGATGTTTTATTAGGAAGAAAGTAGAAAAGCAAAATGCTCTGTTGCAGACTTCCCATGTAACCTTCGATTTGTACTTCAAATTCCTACTCATAGAGTGGGGTAAAGAGGAGGAATGGATTTATTTTTTTCCTGAAGATATAGAGTGGGAATTAATCTGTTGAAATGTGTGATGATATCTTGATAAGATAAACAATTAATGTTCATACATTATTATTGCATCCATGAAAAAGATAGTATACAAACATAAAAGTAATAAACCACCATTTTTACCTAGCTGCAAGAAGACGCAGGGCCCAGATTTTGAAAATTATTGACCAACACAGTGCTATTACAATTAAATTTCACTAAACATAAGTGAAAGGAAAAAAAACCCAACACAACAAGCAAACCTTAAAAACTTAAGCACTGGTGGTTTAGTTCAGTCATTTGGCATGAAAAAGTCACTGACAAAATTCTTTTTCTAAAATAACTTAAAAATAGAAAGGAAGAAAAGAAAAAATAAAAACAAAAAAAGAAAACTTTAGATAACCAATGATTCACTTTAAGTGATCTAGTCATTCTAAAAAGGGAAATTATTGCAGGAATTGCTATCTGTTATCTATAGCACAGAAATATACATTATAGTGGATGCTGGAACTTCCAATATTAAAAATTGTATTGAGATATTAGATCTTTGCAGATGCAGAAGTAGAGAGAAAATACACTAAAATAATTGCCTTCAGCTTTTTGTTGAAATATTGTTTGAGCAGTATGCCGGTAAGATTATGTGTATGTTATTTAAAGTGAGTATCTTCTAACAATCCAAATTTACATTAATGTGAGGCTTATTTATTTTAAGCAGAGGAATCTCCACATATGTAGGGCTTTGTTTCCACTGTCTTTCATATTGAACCTATGTGCTGCCAGATCAGCCACAAATGCATGGCTAATCTTCATCTGATATCAGAACATTATCACCTGTTTGTTCAAACAGCACAGCATACTATCCCTTGCAGATATGATGTCTATGTACTGTTACATTTACTGTGGGAAGATAAAAAACCAACACTGAGTCTAGCCTGGCCTATAGACAGGTTATCAAAAATGAATAAACTTTTTTGGTTTTTTGATTGTTTGGGGGGTTTTTGTTTGTTTTAACACAGATGTAAAACTTCTCAGTGAGTAAATCAGTGGTTTCTGTTATGTGGTCAAATCATTTTAGTCTGTTCTATCTGTTATACTGCAATTTTGAGACATGACATCCATATGAACCTGTGGGGCAACTTCTGTATATATGGACTCTGATTAATATCTTTATGCGTCAAGGCATCATTTTAGCTTATTTACAAAATATTCACATTAAGAGGACACCAGGGGTTACTAAAAGACCTTGCTAGATTTGGGTGGCCTCACAGGGGATCCCCACCCACAGCACGCCCCTGGGTCCGGGAATATCATTCACATCCAGTACTAAGCTACGTTGCAGGTTTACCTGCCTTCTGACACCTTTTTCTCCTGACTGGGCCTCCATGGGATCGCCTAGACCTGGTGATGTTGGCTCCCCTTGCCATATTGGGGGTTTTGGATGGACCCTATTATCAGCCCATATCTCTGTCCCCTGCGCTTAGACTCTATAAAACTTTGTCCTGTTGGTATGTGCACTGCCCATATTAGTATCACCGTTGGCTCTGATCTCACCTTCCTTCAGCAAGCAGTCAGCCCTCGCTGCTCCCTGATGTAAATGCATCTTTTACTCCAATGATTATTAAGGAATAATTCATTCTGCCTAAAAACTTTTTTTTCAAGTGACAGAGTTTTGTAAGGGAGGCAGATTTTTTTTATAACACTGCTCTTTGCAGGTCTTGTGAACATCATCAGGGTATTGCATCTGGTACAGAGACAGTGACACTATGATCTTTCTCATTTAAAAAAATGTTCTGTCCTACTCTGTATCAGCAAGTCTTTTTGGTTTGCTCATTTTTGTTTCTCAGTACAAAATCATTCCTTAATTTCCACTGCCATGGGCAGAGAAGAGTAAGTTTTGGCTGTCTGGAACAAAACAATAACAAAATGAGTCTCTGAACCAGAATACTTTCTGGTGACCCAAGGAGTTTAAAACTATTCTACAAGATAATGCACTTCTAAACTAACCAAGGAAAAAATAACCTTTAGAGAGTATATAGAGCACTGATTTTCAGTACAAAGACATACAAATATACACACAGGCACACATTTCACGTGATAATACTGATACATTTAAAAGAATTAGATATTTTTAACCACTAAAAATACCTATTTTTCTGGTGCATAAAGATGATCTTTATTATAGATATTGATAACTAGTGTAAATGTCTCACATGCTTCTAGCTCATTATAATTTTTTTTATTTAAGGGCATGGGAAAGTAAGAAGCTAAACCAAATAGGCTTAATAATTTGCATCATGCTAGTACACTTTCAGAAATGTGCTGTTAAATATTAATGAATTTTCTTCTCCTGAGATAAAGGTTAGATCCGTGTAATTTTTATGAGTTCATGTATATGCTTATACTCTCATAAATACTCATATGTACCGTATTAAAAAAAAACAAATGACAAAACAAAAAAACCCCAACCAACAGTATAATTGCTTCCATCCTCCCATTTATTTCCTGCTGTAATACATTTGGTCTGATCTTGACCTCACTATCTAAAAGATTTGATTATAATTCTGTCGCATACCTTTAGTTCCACTTAACTAAGTAGATTTAGAAGAGAATCAATGAATTCCTTTCTTCCCATATGCTATTCTATTTCATTATTGAACAATTAAAATGGTACTTGAATTTGCATTATTACTGCTCTGATAACGTGGCAATAATATACGGACATAGACATGCTGAGCATCTTTGCAATTCATTGTCAAAGTCAAACACCAAAGAACAAAACTCTGAAGGAAAAGCTGAGATCACAGCTTTGCAACTGGGAGTTTATCCTGGTTGGGCCCACCTTGATTCAACCAAGCAAGGCTCTGGTTAAATAGGATGATCTGCTAAGTACATTGCTATTCTTAGCATCCTTAGAGGTAAGCTTTGTAAGAACAAGCTATAAACTTTTCAGTTTCATAAATATTAACTTAATCTTGAGTCTTCTGTCTGTTTTCTTCCAGCTTTAAGATGACTGTTTGGAGAGAAGAATCAAAGCTGAATACTAATGCCATCATTTAGAATTTTTATGTCTGATTCAAGACATTTGAAGGGAACATAAAACATAAAACCAGAGGCCTGGAAACGAACTCATAAATATTTGAATCCAATACTTTGCTATTGAAAGTAACGAAATTATGCATTCTCTTCTAGAGATTTTCTGGTTTGATTGATTCCAAATGGCTTTGAATGACAGAGACCATGGGCATAATGTAAAGTAAAAGGGTACAATCTAAAACACGAAATGCAGAGAAACATTTTTTAGAAGTATTAGGTAAATCAAATAATAGTTCTGAGAATATACTGAAATGAACTACACAGAAGCAGCAGATGTTGAAGTGAGATTTGATCGTTCGTTAATAAATCAAAGGTTATGTACTAGCTTCCTTTTCTACATTCACCTTGTACTAAATATCTCATGCTGGAGATGGTAACAGAAATATTTAATAGAGGATTAACTATTACGATCTTATTTTCACAATTATTCATATTTAGGTAGCTTGCTGTAGTTTAATCTAGAAGTCATGTAAAACGCATATATACTAATTTTTTCTTTGGCTCATGTCTAGAATGAACTCTTTAGATCATTGAAAAGCAACGTTAATTGGAAACTCTGATTGCTAACTTACTTCAGTTATTTTACTTCATCAAAAGTATAAGATAGATAAGAGAGGGGTATTTACCAGAGGACAGTATTTTAGCAGAAATATAATATATATTTTTTTCACACGGAGAAAATGTTACAGAATATATAGAAATTGTGTATGGATAATTCTAGAGGGAATGTAATCATGGTAAGTAATGCATGCATAAGATTACAAACAAAAGAGAATAAAAACAAGTGGTGGTAGTGAGAGACTGTAGAAGTAATTAACTTCTCCCACATCTAAACTAACTACAGAATGATAGCAAACTGGTTTAGTCAGTCACAGGATGTAAACATTATGCTAAGGTTAGTTCTAAGCTGCTTAAAAGTAGTTAACAATTTAGCAAAATCTACTTAAATTATTTGTAGTAATGCAGCTTTATTTTAGAGATAATAAAAGAAGTGCATACCCTTGAAGTACTGTTCTTCTGGTATTCTTCTGAACTTGTGTTCATGCTGATTCTTACTTGGAAGTATAAAAAGGTTATCACTTCTTCACAAGATCTAAAGCTAGGATGAATTTTAGTTGTATTAATGGCCACCTATTTAACATTTAGTTAACTATTTAATGAATAACATATTAGACCTCAGAATAGTCTTATGAATGTTATTTCTTCTGTTCAGCTCAATTTTTTTTTTTGTTGCCTTTTCTATTTGGTATGCAGTACCTACTGTATTTTCTGATTCATAATTTCAGCTAAGTTCTTTAAAAGTAATTTGGACACTTTTTTTAATTAACTCTTTTTTTTTTTTTTCCCCCCAATAACTCTTTTTTTGACCTCTTTGTTCTCAGCCAATTCTGGGAAGCAACAGTTTCCTTCCTTCCCACATACACAGGAAGAAAGAAGAAAATGTAAGATTGAAAAGAAAAAATGGGAATGACTCCTTTTATGCAGTTTTGTTTACTGACACATAAAGACCAGCACAGGTACTATTGGTAAAATTATTTTCATGATTCTTTTTAATTATCTTAAAAACATTAACAGACTTAGATAGCAGTGACGGTTTTGGGTTTTTCTATACACACTAAACAATCTCAGATTAAATCACATTTCTATGAAAGCTAGAATGGTGAGGATGAACACTTTATGAACAGTCTTCTGTTTCTTGTTTTTCAATACTTGTTGAACAAAATTAAGGAGTTTATATTGAAAAATCTGGTGGTCATTTTTGATAATTTCTTTTGTGCTGCTGGACAAAAAAGAAAAACTCTCAGAACAGTAGCATGGCTACTGTAATTTTTTATGCACTTAGTGAGTTCATAATATTTTGAAGAGGAGAAAGAGGAAAAAACCTGCCCTACTACCCTCTCAATGATATTTTAATGAGTTAAATTAGACATAAATGAAATAGTACAGTATTATCCCATTTTTCACTTGTCTCCATAATCACAACACTATGTAAAGACATAGAGAAATTACATATTTTCCAAGTAATCTCCTATTGCAGTCATTGCCCAGCAGAATCATTGTGACTCCATTTTGTCATATAAAGTAGAAAATTCAGGAGAATAAGAAGAATGGGGTATTTTGTTTGTTTTTTTATCTAGTGCCACAACAATAATTTTTTTTTTTATTTCAAGGTGTAAGGAAAGCAACTGAGACAATTCTCTGGGACACACAGCAGAATTAACAGACTTGTTCTGCAATGTGAGATTCCTGGTCCAAGGCAATACTTTATTTCTTGTACTTTTCAGTCCTGTGAATTGACCTAAAATGGTGTATAAGGTTTATATTTGAGTGGTATCTACTGGAGGTCATATTATTCAGCTTTAATCTGAAGACTGTGAATACTGCACCTAGTATGAACATTTCCTTTGTTTTCACCATTACACATATTAGAAACAAAAATACAATGAAATCCAGTAGAAGTCTTAGAGCTAAATTTTAATATAGTGACTGGAAAAAGCATAAGCAAAAAATAGATATGTATGATAAAGACAACTATACTGTCACCTCTCTCCATTCAATGTTCATTGGCCACAATAGAATTTTAGAGGAAAATATGGTCTCAGAATCAGGGTCCAGACAGTCCCCCACCCCAACAGTTTTTTCTCCTTTTTTTTTTTTACCATAGCATCTTCAGGAATGAAATAAATATATTACTAATTTTCCTACAGTCATTTCAATTTCATACTTCAGTTTGATCTTCCTCTTCTATATTCTTCTGGTGCCCCTCAACGGTATTACCAGAATCTGATGCACCAACAATTGTCACTGTGAAAATCTAGCATGGAATCTCATGCTACAGAGAAGGTAAAAAGACATTGCAGTAGAAAGTACTCCCCCATTGATGATATCCAAGGTAGGATTTGAAATGCAATTTATTCATTAACATTTAAACTAAAGCAATAATTCAGCAAACTGTGAAGATATTTGACAGAAAAGCTTTCTCTTCTGTCTGGAAAAAGTTCAAGTGTCTTTTGTAGAATAAAAAAAAAACCTTTTAAAACAGAGTATTATGCAGGCCACTTTAGAAGTAAAATATTTATATATTTTTCTTCTTTATCAGTCTGCCTGAAAAACAGAGAATGTCAAAGCACAGAAGTAACAGCTAAGCAAGCATATTTTAAGCAAAATCTTTTTTTATGTAGATTACAGAAAAAAATAATTAATGTTTAACAATTCAGTATTACTTGAGGAATCATTTAACGCATTGTCAAGAGCTCATATGAGAACACAAGACCTTTTAATTTGCATACAACAGAATATACACATATCTCTTCAAGCACAGATCTATAGCAAAGAAGCCCTCAGAACAGGACTATAAAACTCATCTTCTTGAATTGTTTTCTCTTTTCTTTTCTCACCCAAGAGTGTGATAAAAATAATAATAAGATAGATAATAGATAAAGTATGTATGATAATAACAAAGATAATAAGACAGAAGTATTACAGCTTGGCACTACAAACACATTACAATCTGAAACAAAGTAATTGGATCACAGTAGTATACCACTGGACTGTTATTCTTTATGGCATATATTACATTTGTAGACCTACACCAATAGACTTAAATTTCATGAATCTTAAATATAATATTTCCTGATGAATATAAACATACTTTATATATATACATATATATATATTTATGTTGTTAATATTATTATTTTGGGAAAATAAATGTTTATAAGAAACTATAAACTGGACATAAGCCTCTATATTTAGTCTTTTGGGAAGCCCTTTTTTTTTAAAGGAAGCTCTTCAAACCATTATCTTCACTGTTTTATATATTCACATGTGCCATAACTATATGTGTTAACTTCCCAGACTTTATCAACCTGGAGTCCGATACTCTTTAAACAGATTCTTTTAGATATTTCCTGAAAGGAAAGTTTGATGTTTCACACTGAATTAACTTATTTGAAGATATTTAATATCACTTCTGCGATATATGGAAATCACAACACAGCACAATATAGCAGTTGCCATACACACAATCTCAATACAAATGTAATTCCCATTACTTATCTTTGTACGCTCACAGTCTCAATGATGGGTGTCCCAAATCATCAAGAAGCAATACACATGTTGAAGCCAGCTTGCGACTACTGTTCTCTTCAAATCTCATTGTTAGTTGTTCAGTTTTTATATCCTGTGTTAGGCTTAGCTGTGTACACACTCCCCTCATGCTGGTCTACCTAACTCAGTGAGACATTCACATTCAGTGGATTAACTCAGGGAAATTAATTTACACAACCAGCAGATCCACCCAACTGACATAGCCAGCTGATGCACCTGATGAACTGAAGTGACACAGCTGTTTCTCTAAAATTAAGGCCACCTTCTGATCCACATCATGTTGAGATAAATTCAGCTTTCTTTTCAACAGTCCGTCACCTACTACATTCCTCCTTCAGCTTCATGGTTCTGACCAGGGCTAAACCTCCTGCAAAGAAGAACGTGGTGACACAGACAGAGGTCCTGCGGGAGCACGTTGATGTCCAGGTCTCTGGCTGCAGAGAGTGCCAGAGTCTGGCACTGCTGGTGGAGGGTGACAGGGGTAGCACCTGTGTCCGCTGTGACCAGGTGGACGATCTGCTCAGCCTGGTGGCTGAGCTTAAGGAGGAGGTGGCTGAGCTCAAGGAGGAGGTTGAGAGGCTAAGAACAAT
>JAVSBS010025152.1:51883-118487 GCA_033124195.1 Coracias cyanogaster | reverse complement strand
CTATCTTTATACAGGGACCAAAAAAAAAAAACCAAAAACATATATATATATATATACACACACACACACACACAATTACCTTTCTCTCCTGACTTGAAAAAAGCCACACCCTTCCAAATATATGTCAAAGCTCTTTTTCTGTATCTTTTTTCACCAAATATTCACACATTTAACTCTAACATAACCAACCCCACAGAGCTCAACTTCACTCAGTGACTGCAACCATTTCCGTCTGACGGCCAGGCAGAGGATGGGAGGTGAGGACAGAGCAGTGCTGTGAAACTGGGACTTGGAGAAGTCCCTGGAAAATGTCCTCCAGGGTGGAAAATGTGGGTCTGATCTGACGTCATCCCCTCCCCTTATACACGCATGACACCTCCACGAGGTGAGTGGAAAACAGTAGCAAAATAAAACATTTTTTTTACCATTTTTGCACAAGTAAAAAGGTAGATAATAAAAAATGGGCCAGGGTATGAGTGTTGAAAAGCTTGGGAGCTGAAGAATTTTAGCTGGCATGGAGGACTTTCTGCTGGGGCAAAGGAACAGTTGCCTGGCTATAAGTAAACAGAATTGGAGGAACCAGATTTGAAGGGAATGCTTCAGGTGTCTAAATGTAAGCAGGTAGTGGTTTCTAGATGTCCTAAGACATACAAGCCTTCTCCAGTGGTCTGGAAGGGATGATGTGGAAAATACAGACAATCCATCTACTCATCTGGAACAGCAGCTGGAGGCTGGAGTAACCTCAGCACATCTGGAATGGCACCAGAATACCAGACATGTAGACACCAGAATCCCTGGTGTTTCTCCCTAAATTCTCCCGACCTAATTCTCTCGCTTCCCAACCTGAACATCAGAGATGATCTCCCATGGCTGGTTGCTGACAGCTGCAGACTAAGAACTGAGTATAAAAGATCAGCTGGTGAGTTTGACTTGTTGGAAAACTATGGCAAAACCCTACTTAACTGTGGACGTGGGAGTAGGTCATAGAGAGTACATATTACTGGCTGTTGGTGGGGGACTTTCAAGAATCAGGGAAGTTCTTCTAGGCCAGCAGTAAGCAGGAGGCATGGAGAGGAAGGCAGCTCTGTGGGAAGAGCAGGGAAGGGATGGAAAAGAGGACTGCTGCAGACAGCACGTCATTAAGCATGTGGCTTTGACTGCTACTTCATCAGGGCAGTGCCTGTATCTGGTCATTAGCATCCATTTCACTTACAGCCTTGTAAGCCAGTACAATGACTTTCCACATCTCAGACATGAAGTTCCTCAGGGAAAAATTCAGAATCCGATTACCATGCAAATCTAGCTGGGATGCTGGGATGCAGCTCTCTTCCTTCTCCCATCCCCCAATCCTTCCTTTCTTTGCCTAAAAATTACTTGGGTGCACAGCCATACTTTTCCATATTGGTTCCTGAAGTACGTATCTACCTCGTAGCAGCAGGTTATTGGACTTCAGATGGTTATACTTGCTTAGCGCTCTCTATTAGTTACAAGTCCACACCCTGAACTTGCCTATCACATACTGGATCAAACAACTTCCAGATCACGTTTATGATCTGTCAATCCTTGTTTGATCATTGTTTTATGATCCGGAAGTTCTGTTGACTCACACTCTTCCCATGATCACCTTTATCACTGGATTGTTTGCATGATATTCCCTATTTCTTTTTAAACAGCAAATTCTTCACAAGAACTCAAAAATATTTTTTAAAAAAGAAATTGATCTGTTGGGTTCTGATTTTGCATCCTTTATGCCTTTGGCAGTTCTTTTCTTAAGCAGAAGTATATGAAGCCTATCTCCAGCATAGATTTCTCATTATAAAACCTGCATTAGTCTTTTTCACAAAGTTTACCATTAAAAAAGATCACACCTATCCGCATTACTGCATCTGGCATCTCATAGTCGACAGTACGTTAAGCTCCACGTTCTGACAACTGCTCCTAAATGCTCAGTTTTTCAATCACAGCCACTGTGGGAGCCCTTTTATAAGAGAGGAAATGTAAATACCACGTAAAAAGATCAAAAGATGAATCAGCAACTTATCTAAATCGCAGTAGCCCCAGATACATTCTGCCCCATTGCCATAAATAGATTACCACAAGTAATGCATGGAAAATGTCGATTGTGGACAGAATCTCCCATCCTACTGAAAATTCGATATATACCAAACTCATCAAAGATTTTTTTGATGGTTAAAAGCTTTGCATATATAGCTATGAGTGCAAGGAAACCCTTGTAAGGTATTTACACAGGAAAAAAAGAAAATCCAGGCACTTCTGTAGCTTCTCTGTTTCCTACCTCCTCTACCATTTTGCAAATTTTGTTACCTCTACATATGTTATCTCACCTCCAACACGTATCAAACAAACAGATTTCATCCTAAAGGCATTTTCAGCTTGAATTTCCTACATAAGGATCGTAAATCTAGACTGGGAAGCCTGAAATCGTTAAAGTCACAGATTTATAAGATCACATTCAATTAGGTTAAAAAAGTGCAATTTCTGTCATCATGTCATAAAAAGATGTGTTTTTCTCTCAGATCTACTATAAAGAAAAGCTCCCTATATTGTTACAGATAGAGGCTGTTTTCAATCAGTTACAAGGAGCAATCCAATTACTGGATGGTTTAGTGCAGTAACTGACTCCAGACTAATTTAATTTCTTTAGGTCTCTAAAGATCAATTGATCTGATTTGTTTCCCTCCCCAAAGGCTGTTTAGGAAAAAGCAGGCTTAAATACCTGGAAATGAAATACAAAGCTCTGTACACTTTCACACTACTTAGGTCATTCGGAAAAGCTGGAACTCGCGATAAATGAGTGCTCTCTTGGCCTGAACATCACAGGATGCTTTACAGGAGACCCTCAGGATCACTGCACAAGCACCGCAGATTATGCATGCACGTGCTGTGCGCTTGGGAAGCGGTGCCTGGAAGGTATTTTCACAGCTTCTACATAACTACTCTGTTTTCCAGAGCCCTGCAAATGTGCATTTGGCCTGCATAGGCTTTTTGCTGGGAAATAAATGCTATACAGGCAGAGATCTTACAGAAATAATGAAGTTTCTAACCAGACCAAGCAAGAGTCGTGCTGTACCACCTACATAGAGTGGTTTGGGTTGGAAGGGACCTTAAAGGTCATCTTGTTCCAACTTGTAATGCGTGTCGCCATGGACATCAAGCACGGAAGTCTTCCTGTTGTCCTGTCTCACTTTGCTATTTCTTTGGCTTTCTATCAGATTTATTTAAGCAATTATGCTGGCGCTAAGGTGAAATCTGCAGAACCGGTGGCCACTTAGAGAATGACATTCTCATCTGCCTGAATATTTCAATGCTGGAACTGAATAAACCCCTTGGTGTTGCTGGACCCTATTAGATACCTTTGGAAATTCCCCTAACAGCCTCTTACCAGCCCTCTTGTGTGCTACACTTTTACTATCTCCTTACTTGATGTGTCGTGCAGCAGGGTTTGTGTTTTTTAAATACCATTTGTTCCCTAATCAGGGGTACACTTTCCAATGTAAGTCAAAGTAAGTCTTTAACCAAACCTGAGCTCTCAAATCCAGGGTTTTAATGCCACTTCAATACTTTTCACATTCTGTTTCTTGCATTTATTGTCGGGTTCACATTTGACTGCCTTATCTTTCATGGCAGCGTTCGTGCCTGGGCTCGGCTGCCTGTCTCAGGCTCTATTCTTACACTTATCAATAAACAAAAGGGCACTGCGGTTTATGCTCAGCATTTCTGACTCCATGCCATGTGCTGTTATAATAAGATGTCCTCTGGAAAAATTCCCTTCGTATCCAGCACCACGATAGTCGGTTCATCTGCACAGGGGTAACTCAGTTTTTCTCTGAGCTTATCTGTTCCGGCTCTCCCAGCCCTTAGGAAGTTGTGTCACTACATGTCGCCTGTCTGTAAAACAAGGAATCTGGAAGGTGGAAAAATCAAAGCTGCTTCTCTTCCTACAGGCCCTTTCTTGACTGTTTATTGCATACAACCCTGTGCTTTGGATGTTGTTTACCTTGGTAGTCTGTCAATACAGCGGGCTGTGCTATTTTAGTTAAATCTGCTTTGTTTTTGGTTTTGTTTTTTTTTTTTGCCATTTACAACAAAAACTTCCACTTAGGAAGCAATTTATAGCAACTTTCCAAGTGTGCACCACAGACAACAACCTTGATTTCCTCAAATTACTGTTCTTTTACTCAACAGGTCACTAATGACCCAGTCGCTAGTACAATATAAAATATACCACTATGTCCTATCCATGGATCTGCTTAGATTGATGTACTTCTAAAATGCTGTCAAGATTTTCTCTAGCTGTACAGATATGACTTCACTGAGCAGTTTGTCCCCTATATGCACCTGTGAAAGGTGATTCACAGATACATCTGGATATCCCCACACAGGAGTCCAGCGGGTTTTGGCCTCTCCAAGCTTTCTTGATCATGTGCTCATAGGAGAACTTGGCTGTGCTGCATCAGTCTCCATCGATTTCTCTTCCAGCCTAAAGGAGGCAGGCAGCTTAATCTGCTTCATTTGCCAAACTATCTGACACAGTATCACAAAAACAAGCTACCAAGAGACTGAGGTTTCTTTCCTACTCTGCTGTGGGTTAATGCTTCTGTCCCTATGGCAGCAGTTGCTTCTGATGAGCTACACACACACACAAAGCTCAACAGCTCCCAGACAAAGCTTTCCCCTGGTGCAGCCTGCAACACCATTTTGGTGCAACAAAAATGGCATCTTTGTCATCAGAGTGGGAGTTACGGGATTCGCCCTGATGGCAATAATTGCTGACTTCAGTGTCTGGGACTGCTGAAGTGTATTTTGGGAAGCTCCCCTCTCTCTTTTCCACTGTGTGGAGCAGCGGGGAGCTATAAAGATGTTTTTCACAGGACCACTGCCCTTGTTTCCCACTGACCCAATTCACAGCCCTCAATGGGATTAAACGGCACGATAAGAAAAAAGCTTTTCATTCTGAAGTTGTAAAACTGACCCTCTCCTCCCTCCAAGAAGCCCCCTCAGGAAGATGAATATATCGGCCCCAACTGGAACAGATGTCAAAACTCAAACCAGCTCTTTCTTCATAAAGTTTGTAAGTATTTTTAAAGGAGGTGGAGGGGGCTTACTATATGCAACAAGATAACGTTAAAATGCACAGCTTCTCAGGAGTTGAAAGGATGCTTTTCCTACAAACTCTCTCTTCTCTTTATCTTATCTGCATGGAAAGTAAACAGAAAGTCCCCATTACCTCTCAATATCAGTGAGTCTGGAAGAGTCCCGGAATCCTTTAGCAAAAGGGTTGCTGTCAATTTTCAACTTGGTTATCTGGAAACACAGAAAAGAGCGACGCAACATGAATATAGTGTTAAGGTATTGCAGTGTACAAAGTGTTAACCAATCCATCCTCCTGACTGCACGGCTAATTTTATCCACACTCCTTGTGTGTGTACGTGCGTGCTACTCTGGAGATGCTGCAAAGCCGGGGAGACAAACCAGGCTGTGTTACACACACGGCAATGGAAAGACCGAAGGGCACAGTGAGCTCAGCTGTCACATTACCCCAGAGCAAGAGGAACCCACCCACATACAGAATTACTGCTTCCAAATACTTTAATGGCATGAATCAGGTTGTATTTTCCATGAGCAATGCACAGCGCCCTGCTAACATCTGAGTCTTGTTGGTGGAGCTGCACATCGACCAATATGAGCCCAAACTAGGAGCCACTGCCTGCAGAATGTTCTCAGCTGGACCTACCAGCCGTCATATAGGGGCTGTTTAACTGGTTTTCCATGGAAAGGGGATGAGGAAGGGAGAAAAAGTGTAGGGGGGGCTCAGATTTAAAGCAACAGAGCCTGGGTTAAGGAGTAACCCCTTTAAAACCACCACAGTCCTGGAAAACCAGAGATCTTGCAACCAGAACTCTTCTCCCTTCTTCAAATGCAGCTACAAAGCTGCCCAGTGCATCCTGGCAGCCCTTCCATTCTGCCAGAATAAGCTCCCGATCAGAAGTCCCTCTGCCCCAAAGCATCAGGGCTCCCCTTAACTTTGCAGTGAAACTTTTCAGGTGTAGGTGGTGGTTTCCACTGCGGATTTTGGGGGACCGGAAAAATAATACACCATTGGCCTTGTGAAATTTTCTAGCTGTCTGAGCAAACGAGATTGGGTCAATAAAACCTGAGAAACCATCATGACATTCTGATTTGCCAGCCATACTTATTCCAAGAATTAAAACTAAAACAGTAAGCAGGAGTTAGAGCTTGATGAGGGACAACACGGGACTTGTCCTGTAAAGCAGCAAATGCCACCAACTCCAGCTGAAGCCCATGAAACCTTTCTCAGCACTTCATGCTGAGCAACTATGTCAGCCTGGTTTTCCTCAGAAAAGCCTGTATTGAAGGGGCCACAACCTCATTTTTAATAGCTGGCCCTCGAGACTCGGAAAGAAAAGGCATCTTTTCCAAATCCTCAGACAACCAAATGCTCTCATTAAACAAAGGTATTTCAAAATGAGGTGGCTTCTCCTCCAAAATTAAAAAGAAAAAAAAAAAAAAAAATCAAGAGGACAACTGAACTCAACTTTTCCTTCTAAGAAAGACGTTTCCCGGGAGGGAAACACAGAGAGGGAAGGACATGCTTACAAAGACAAAACCTGAGTATTTAATTATTGCTCTGCCGTATATGACTGATGAGCTGAGAGGCTGCTCTTGTGGCTGCTGTCCTGGGAAAATCCCTGTGGCCCTGGGCTGCTGCCATCCCTGCCCAGCGTTCTGGGTCCACACAAGGACAAGCTCTCTGGGGAAGGTCCTTGCTTTGAGGCACTACACAGGAGATGCTGCAGCTCACCCGTTGTTCCTGTGGGCTGGTCAAACAGCATGGGACCTCAGTGCTGGCTGAGATATGGAGGCTGTCCCATCATGCAGGTACAACTGGTGGAAACTGCCCCAAACACCGGCCTTGTCACAGAATCTTGCACAGCTCAGCAAGTTAGTTATGGTCTCCTTCTGCTCCCAAGATATCTATAAGCCCTTGACTCACAGCGATGTTGCAAAGAGTGGCTGGTTAGTGCCTCGCGTACAGCGAACAATTTTATGGCAGCATCCTGAAAACTACCTTGAAGACAGACAAGCTCTAACTAGTTCCATTGACTTAGATCACCAACACACCGAGCCAACTGCACTGCAGAATAATAAGGACGTCTATTCATCTCTTGAGGTATTTTCACCAATCAAACTTCCATTTTCCTAATATTAAAGATTTGGTATGACATCACAAGAGAAACTTTTTCTATCCACTGAAGCCAGATGAGACTCGCAATCATTTATGGCCATATTTTTCCTGAGAGACTGTCTCACAAACAATCAGAGAACATCTGCTAGAAAGCATTTTAAAATGAAATCTGACCTACAATTCAACTCTGTGGCAGTGGTTTGACTGTTTAAATAAATGCATGCCCTTTAAATCTTAAATTATGAGATAGTTTGTTGAAAGTGTAATGTATTTAGCTTTTATCTAATAACCTCCAGAAATGTAATCAATCCCTCCTTAAAACAGTTCTGAAAGAAATGGCAAAAATGAAAAAAGGGTCCATTTTCATTAGTCATAAATAAAATGACAGCATCCACCTCCAAGGGTTCCGGAGATGTTCCATTGAGAAATTTTCCAGGACTCAATGTATGTGCTTTGGGAAGGTTAGTTTAGAAACATCTCTGGTGTAAATATCATCAGTAAACACAAATCTATTCTATAGAAATAAATTCCAGGTTCAGCCGGTTTTGTGCCTGTTACTATTTTGCTGGTTTCTACAGAAAGTTCTGTGGAAAAATCTAACCGCCTGTCCAAACATTATATCCTGGAGACTGCCAAGCGCTGAACGCATTTTATGCAGCATTCAAATACAAACCCAAGTTTAAAATCAATACATTCTGATGTTAAAGCCTTAAAGCGGGATGTTGGGGTCTGTGACAAGGATGGACTTAATACTACTACTGTTATCTTCAGAGCTTCTTTGGCCCCCTGTGCAGTGGTTTCATTTGATTCATAGCATTTAGAAATTAATTACTTTGGGTTCATATTTAAAAATGCAGGCTCCTTTAAATAATCCAGCAGGTACCTTGACTCTGCAATGCTGCCTGCCCACATCTTTGGACAGTACTTATATTTTTCTTAACTTGGGGGAATTAGAGAAGGGAAAAGAGATCTTTTTCTGAAGTGCCTTTGCCATTAAGCCCTTAAAGCACACTCTGAGTCACACTGAAGCCAACGACATATTTCCACTGACTTAAATATTAAAGCCCTATCCACTGTCAAGCAGAGCCTCTGCTCTTCGATTGTTTATATACTTCCTAAAATTACTCATTAGCAATCCATTGTTATGATCTCCTCCATTTTGTATATATTATTCACTGGCATGCAAATTGAAATTCAAACATCTGGATGTAATCTGGGCAGCCTCTGAAAAGCCTATCTCTGAGTGATTTCCCTTACGTTTGAGCCGTACAGCTTAATTAGGCGACTTTTTAAGCCCCTGAAATCATCATGTGCAAACCAGAATATCTCTCAGCTAATAGCTTGTGGCATAAAAGATCACTGCAAATAAAAACAGTTCTTAACGAGCTATAATTAGAAAAGGACTAAATGATAATATGCAAACGGTTTTGTATAGACAGAAAGGAAGACAAATAAAAGCCTCTTTCATGTCGTCTTTATTGCCATGAATAATCCTCTTTGAAGTTAGTACTACTACCCCTATACATAAGAATTACTCCTGAATGTGAATTAGATTGGTCTAATTTGGACATTGGCATGGAAAGGTAGGTTATGATAGAAAGTTTCCTAGTTTAGATTGGGGAAAAGGAAGTTTTCAGCAAGGTGGGATTTAGTGAAATGCGTGGAAATTAGCAGCAGTACTCACCAATTGATTCTGGTAGGCAGTAACAGCGGTAAAAACTGTCTCTGGAAAGATAAATGTCCTGAACTCTTCCGATTTCAGATTGAGCAAAGAAGCCGTGTGATCCTTCTTCTTAATAATGTGGACCCTTGGCTGGTACTTGTGCATGGAGTTCAAAATGATCTGCAAGAAAGAGTGACAAGGCACTGTCCTGAGAGGAAGGTTAACAGGACTCCTGAAGTCTGCAAAACCATAGGAAAAAAAAATAATCTAACACTCAAGGGGAGATACCTGAAGTCTAACCAGTCAGGGGCTGATTTTCGGAGCAAACTCTCCAGCTGCTTTGGGTTGTTCCAGAAAATGAAGGTGGAAAAGCAGGAATCCCAGGAGCTAGTTCCCTCTCACTCCTACGCCACCGGTGAGTGCACAGTTTTTGAAGTATAAATACCTGTTCCTACAGGTGAGGTGCTTTACATACAGGATTTGCAATTGCTGATGTGTGCCCCAGTTTGCAGGTGTCAGCTGCAAGTGTAGATGTGTAACACTTGGAAGCTCATGACTGAGAAGCCATGCTTGCAAAAACGTGCAGGTGCAGAAGGAAAACAGCCCAAGCACCCCTCAAAAAAAAGAACAAAAAAGAAGGAAAAAAAAACAACTGCCAAAAAGCCACCAGCAGCACAAACTGGCTGACCAAAAATAAAACTCCCCAGATCCTTTTACTGTGGCAAAGCTTTAAAGCAAACTACTTCATAGATGCTCTTCAGATGACTGAAAATGAGAGCAAGGAGGGAAACCAGCACAGAACCCCCAAATGACCAAGTTGTACCATTTCATACTTGTTAATAATTGTTTACAAGCTCCCAGAACAATTCTAAACCTAGCGTACCAACTAACCAATTCCAATGTTCACTGGAGTCCAACCGAGAGTCCCTCTTGCTTCAGTTAAGACTGGCTGGAGGCCTGTTTGGCTGCCTCTAACCACAGTATTACAATATAAGAATTAAATACAGAGCTCGGCTCGCACCAGTCCTTGTTTTGGATATAATCACAGTCACAAGACGGAATTGGCAGTGGTGTGGGTGGTTCTATTTTGCAGGGGCCATAACGACGTTGCAGTCGGCTCTGTACATCTGGAATAGCTAATGTGCATTCCTTGGGAAGTGTTAACTTCAGCTAAAACACAGCAGAAGCGGTGCAGGATTTCATGCTAACTCAGTCAATGAGGAAGGTTGCACGTTGCATTGGAGGGGGGAGCTTAGAGACAGCTTTGTCATGGCTAGAATTTCCATCTGTGGTTTTTTTGCTGCTCCTTCAGGGCCAAATATCTCCAAGACCTGCACTGTGACTTTGCAGGCGGTAAACAGCAACAAGAAAGTCATTATAGGGATGCAGAACCATCATCCTGAAAGCATGGCATGCCGACTTTTAGCAGCTCAGGTCTTTTCTCAAGTCACTTCACCATTTAAATAGACACACACAAAGCGACCATTGACCTTGCCTTTGATATCCTTGGCACTTTTCCCTCTCTTTCTAAAATTTTATCTTACCACCCTAGTTGCTTGGGCTGCTCTAAGCGGCTGGAAGAGAGGTTTTAAAGGGCGGTGTGTGGATGGCAATGAGCTTACTGAGGGGTGTACACAGAGCTCGGCGATTCCCATTGCCTTTCATGGCCATGATATCCACAACCAAGGCATTACATCTGAGCAGCAGCCGAGCGGAAGGAGGAAAAAGCTGTGACAGAGCGGCTCCCACACATGCCCTTTCCTTTCACTCCTCTGTGAATGCAAATGGTGATAAAGAAACGCCATTTCTCAAATAAGACCACGTAATCCTTTATGAAAGTTTTCCAAATCTTTGCACATGGATAACATCCCCTGCCGCGATGCTCTACCCTGCGCAGACCATCCCACCAGAAGCGAGTTGGGTCATTTGTTACAAAACAAGTACCGAATGTAGCCAGGAGGTCACCAAAGACCCATGACCAAAGTTAAGATCATTTATATATGAAAAATATTTCATATTTCCTTTCCGTGGGGGTCTGTGCATGTAGTGCTCCATCTGCATCCCTTCACAGGCTGATATTAAAATCAGCAGGACTCTGCGCAAAGACACCCCTTAATATCCGTGCACCTTCTTCTGTTAGGACCATGAAAACAGCCTAAAGGAGTTAGATACAGAGGGTGCATCTCACCGAGTAGCCCCCAAGTGTGGTCTCAGAGTCCAAGCAGTCCCCTCCGCACAGGGTGTAGCTATCAGAAAATCCCTGATCGCAGGTACCCCTGCTTGGTGTGCCCCAGGAGAAGCATCAGGTGCATATCTATTAATGGCAGCCCCTCGGCACACGCTTACTGGCAGCACAGCGTTGTCACGGGCACCCAGCCATCCCAGCTGCCTTCATGCTGACAGCCTGCAGCAGGGGAGATGACCAGGATCTGTCCTTACAGGATCCTGTTTGCTGTAAGGTCAGGCAGGTTTGTAGGCATCTGGCTCCCACTGGCTACAGACCAGTCGCCAGAGGCAATCTGGATGCCAGCTGCAAAATCCCCGAGGTGGCTTTGAGTTCAGGAGCTATGCTGTGAAGGCAGCTTCCATATTTACCAAAAAGGAGTGTTACCAGGCAAAGGTTGCTTTCTAAAATCCTGGAGGTTCCTAACTTCTGCCAGGTTGACTCTTAAAATAAAAAAAACCCTGGGCATAAGTCCTTGTGGCTGTTCCGAAAGCCCTGCTTCCACAGCTACTTGTTGGCCCTGCTCACGCCTCTGTGTCTGCTTTTGCAAACATTTATGTGTTTGAGTTTTGCTATCATAAATGCCAGAAAAGCAGTTACAATAATGTATACACTCATGGCTCACCTCACCAGAAACCAGAAACAATACCACCCCAGCTAAGTGCAACCAGAAGTCCTAAAAGAAGCAGTTTGCGTGAAAAACGGCACCAGGAATCTGGAAAGAGAATCATGTTCCTCAACGTTCCACAACCAGAAAAATGGGAATTACTCGCTTGGCTGTAAAAATCCAGAGGCAGGAGCCATTTCCTTCCTCTGGTAAGGATATCTGAAAGTGTTTCCATGGAGCAAGCTGTATGTCATGCACACAGAGATAAAACTTCTGCCTGATGCTGGGGGAGAATATGTACATAGCTATGGGGTTATGCACGCTGCTGAAGATACACAAGCAGAGATGCTTGCCAACTCCAAACGTCTCAGAATAAGAGAAAACAAACAAATGCTAGAGCAGACAAATGCCTCTCTTCAGATTCCTTTTTCAGGAAATGAACCACCCTACAAATAAACCACCTCAATTACCTTAATGACCAAAACTCTCTTCCAGAGGATGGAGAAAGCAAGCAACTACAACAAACTGGAATCAGGTTGGATCCAGCTTCTCTACCTATTACTAGTATTTAAAGGTGTCTTTCAGGTCACTGAAACAGCCTCAAGAACCAACATGCCTTCTCAAACATAATTAAGATTTTAGCAGGTCACTTAAAAAGTTCTCATCCATGAAGAAGAGCTCTTTCAAACCAAAGGGAGAGTATTTAAATTCTCCCCTTCACTTAATATACACAGAAGCTCAGAAATGCCATTGGCCATAGCACAGTGAGCCCTCCTTAAATGCTGCAGAGAATGAATTTCACCCGTAATTTTACTGAGCATCCAGTGGTGGTATTTACACAGCTTCAGTCAGGCAGCACACAAAACCTGACACCCTGATTTGGAACAAAAAACCCACAAAATATTAAAAAGGGAGTGCTCCATGAAGGCGTGGCACCTGTCAGGGAAATCTCAACACGGGATCAAGCCTTCGGGGCTTATTCTTCACTGAACATGCAAAACTTCCCGTCCGCTTCAGCTGCCGAAAGCCTTCGCCTGAAGAATGGGATCCACCTCTCCTCCTCCTGCGAAAGTTAGTCAGGAGGCTGCATCTCAAACGCTGTGGATCATTTTCTCCCATTGCCTCTATTTGAGATGATTACATCTTCTTGCCCTGTCACATGTCTCTGTTCCCGACAGCTTCTCAGACCTACTTCTTTATACTCGTCTGGGCTTCTGGGAACTGCACCGCTCCTAACTAGTTTGCAATATACTGCTGCGAGCCCTTTATTAGAGGCACACATGGCCCCTGTTATGATGAAAAATGCTTCTTTTTAAATGCGCACGTATACTGCTCTATCATCACTCGGCGATAGAGCCCACAAATCTTCAGCTTTGCCCTTCTGCAGATTATGAAATGAAAGAGAGGGGGAAAAAAAAGAAATACATTCTCCGCTAGTCAGGAAGGGAACAACGGTGGGAACTGGATTTAAGAAAAATACACCCACAGATGGATCTTTACGAAAGAACAACAGAGAGGCATCTATCTGGGCTTTCTTCTGTTTTGTTTTGGGGTTTTTCTTGAACTACTTTTGTTATTGTTGTCTCCAGGATGTATTTTAAATGGTCATGGCTGTGGTTCAGTTGAAATGAGTGAAAATTCTCTTTCTGATGAGAAGCGTTTGCACAGAACACAGCTCAGAGAAATGGCCACTGTCTCACACAGTCCAAAAAGGCAGCAAATTCCACACCAGGGGAGGGGTTTCTGATACCGGCTGCACCACTATTATTCAGCTTTACAGGTTAGTTACCCCTACACATGCTTCAGAGTTCAAAATCACTCCTCTCTTCCCTACACCTCGTTTACTAACGCTGCCTTTACTCTCGTTCTTCACTGCTCTGTTCTTAGCCAACAGCCCTTTCAAACCATCCCCTTGCTCCTTCAACCTTCTCCTGAGGAACCGCAGAGCCTGGAGGCAACACTATTAGCTCTTCCTTTGGAATTTGGAGGCTCTACCAAACTGTTGCTGCACTTTACAGGCACTTTTGTGGAGAGGATAGGACAGACAATGCTTCTTCTTACCACCTGCCGTTAGACAGTCAGGTAGCTAAAGGAGTTACCCCTCCTCATGGAGCACAGCGGGAGCCCGTGGCCAGCAGCTCTGCATCCAAGTCACCAGCTTCCAGCCTCCGGGCTTGTGACAACAAACCAGTACCAATCAGAGCAAGGACCTGTTTTGTTTAGAGGCCCAAGCCCACCCCATGGCACCTTGACTTGCAGGTAGCCTACAGTTATTTCAAGGGCAACTGAAGGACACTTATTTTTAGAGTTCCACAGCCCTCGTTTTAGTGGCAGCCTTTCCCCATCACGATCTCTCTCCCGCAAGCTTAATCCTGTGGCACAAGCGCGCAGTTCTTCATCCTTTCCCCCCAGGAGGGATGGCTACTCACGTGGCCGTGCTGATCCAGCTCGTTGTTGGTGAGCTTGACTTTTTCGAAGGACACCATCTGCTTCAGCAGTTGCTCTCCTGTGAACGGAGAGTCTGGGTGCACGTACAGCCTAAAAAAACACAGGGAAAAAGGTCTGCTCATTCAAAAAATATCCACGTCTTGGCTTGAGCATGGGCACCACCTCCACTGGACATTAAAAATCCTGTAATATCTTGCTTTGGGGATGTGCGGTTCTTTCACAGACATGAATTTCCTGAGAGCTTAGGGTAACCCAGAACTGCTACTCAAACAAGACACAATCTCCCCCCAAATTAATGAATGCTTGAAATACAACCATTAATGAAAGAGAGTGAAGCAGATGACTCGTTTAATTCACTGGGACGTAGTGAAGAATCCCATGGCTGGGTGCTACGCTGTTCTCTAACCATACCTATTATTTTATCTACTTATCTAAAATGGAGACATTAACTAACATTCCCTGTTGTGTCTTTTCCCAAATGAAAAATTGATCATGTCTTTCCCCACAGCTGTACTAACAAGCACTTAAAATAACAATGACTACAGCGCCGAGAGAAAAAAAACACCGTGTCCTTAGAGAGATAATGGGGGAATGTAGATAAAAATGCATTTTTCTTTATATGTAACATTAAGCCGTGATAATGATTTTAACCTGCACTCGATCACACGTTAGCTGCAGTGACGTCTGTTTATAAGAGGCGGAAAGCTGCAGTCCAGCACAGTGGTCTGACACGAAAAATTAATTGCGACTCTCTAATTAACAATCCACCACTCGGGAAATTAAGCAGAAGGAAAGGAAGCACAGAAGACATGTAGATACAACGATATATACATTATGACTAGACTAATTACAGCTGCCAGGCGATTTAAAAATTATTTTATAGGGATAATACGTTGCTGAAAATTAGTTAACTCAAACGTTCTTTTGTGACAGTGAATTAAGAGCTGAACTAGACCTTCAGCTAGTGCAAACCAGACCTATTCTTCTTCTTCCTGTGCTGGTTATCGCTCGCTGGGGGCCTGACTCTCCTTTTGGGTGATGTCCTCGGCCACGCAGATGGATTTCTTCCATTAGGCGGGTGGGGCAGCGCTGAGATGCCGGGTTAGAAAGATAAACATTTGTTGCTGTTGTTGAGCTACGATTTTGGTTAGGCAAGAGGAGGACGGAAAAACCACTAAACGATGGGGTGTAACTCTCTGATAGGCTACACTGATCCCTAATCAAGGAATGCCCGTGCTTCAAGGCTCCAGGGAGCACAGCTCTGTAGCTCAAAGAGGAAGGAGATTCGATCCTGCGCTCTCCATTTTTGCCAGCAGAATCCCCGAGACACGGTGGAACTCAAGTTTTACCGGCACAGCTCGCTTCAGAGGTGCGGGATGTTTTCCTTACGCTGCTCCCAAGCACGGCTTGGCTGGTAAAGCTCTGTCCATGGGAGGGATGCTGAGCCGGCGTTCCTGTTGCAATAAAATATTCCTAACACCCGGGCATCCTCGCAGCTATCGACTCTGCTTATTAAACTGCAAGGCTCCTCAAAAATTATGATGTGTCTGAAAACCCAGGACCTGGCTATGTCAAAAAAATTTCACCTCTCACAAAAATTAACTTTGCCTTCCTGTAAAAAGCGGAAGAATCTCAGTCTTTAGAGCCCTGAATTAGAGAAGGCAAAACAAAAACAGTCCCAAACGTGTCCTGAAACTTTGTCATACTTTTTTTTTTTTTTTTTGAGCCTGACTCCTAATTTTGAATGCCTGGCTACCTAATAATGTTTGCTGTGATCACAGAGCATCAGGCTCAGCAAGTTTTGGCTAACTGGAACCAAAAAGCCAAACTATTCCAAATACATGCTGGGGAACGAGTAAAGATCTTCACGTGTCTAAAAGCTGAGCACAACTGTTTTACACCGTGGCTGTTTAATGCTTGGCACGGCTTCCAAACTACGAGGTGCCTGCTTGTTGGCAGAGCACTAGCAGGAAGGTCACTGAAGGATGGGCACCCGAATATTGGCTACGTAAATGTATTAACAGAGGTTTGATTTGCTACACGCCGTCGCTCCCACCACAACACGTGGTTCCACCTGGTGAACTACACCTATCCACACGCTTCTCCTACAGCCTGAGCTTGCCCACCTTGGAGAAGAGGGCTGGAAACCAGATGTGTCACTCTCTGAAGTCATCGACAGGATCACAAACGCGCACAAGAACACGAGGCACACGAGGCTACACCAGACGTCCACGCCGGCTCTGCTGCCTGAGGCTGGCCAGACACGAGGGGCTGCTTGCTTCAATTCACAAAGGCTTTAGGAGCCATATTTGGATGTGAATTTTCTCCACTGTATATAATGTTTCATGGTATGGGCAAGGTTTGGGCGCTGCTTCCATCTTGCATATTCTGGGATGCAACAGCGTTCTCCTCTTTAGTTTAACAGTGGGTCTGGTCCTACAAGCCCTGTGCTTTTAATTACCTTAATGTCTCAAATAATTTGAAAAATACAATACCTTTTAAAGGCTTCCTACCTAGAGTTCTCTATAAGTGTGTAAACACCAGAACTTCATTAAACAAATGATTGCAGCCAAATACAGTTAAAAAAAATATTTAAAAGACTTTTGAGCGAAAGAAAGGAGGGGAAAAAGAAAGAAGAGCAAATAAAGGTACATGCTGTAACTTATTAAACTGATGTTTCACACAGTCTTAGCAATTTGGAAGAACAAACATAAAATATCACATAGGAATTCTATCCCCTGATAGCACTTTAGAAGACTTACAAGAGACTCTCTGAAAAGTATTTTTATTTAAGTGTTCGTTGCAACATAAACTTGTCTCAAACGTTGACAGCAGGAAGACAGGGATAAAACTGGTTTTTTTAATAGAAAGTTCCCTGAAGGGCTAATCTTTCAAACAGAATCAGAGAATACTTATTAATTTTGAAAAAAAAAAAAAAAAGCTGTCTTAGCATTGGAAGTTGTTGGTTTTTTTGTATTTAATAATGGATAGAGTAAAACATGTAACGGGTTCAATCCTGAAGTCTTACCCCATGCACAGTGCGACTCCTGAACAATTCCCCCGATGCCCCTGTGCAGACACAGGCAGTGATGGGCACAGGGAGCCAGCACCTCGGTACCGCGCCCAGACGCTGAGCACAGACACCCCTCGAGTAAGGGGAGTTAAAGCTTTGTTTGGAGAACAAGAAATCATAACTTTGTTAAGGGCTCCTGTGACCGGAGCAGGAGCAAACCCGTTTCAAGATGGGAGGAGTACTACTTCTAATCTGTTGGAGCAAGACTCCCACCTCCAAAGGTGTATTAACTCTCCCGAAAAAGCACTCGTAGTGCAGACATCGGCATGCTGAACCTCTTGATGGCCTTTTCCCCCCCCTCAAACAGGAGCATAAGAAGGAGAAAGTGCACGGATGTATACATAAGTGCCACTCGTACAAAGAAAAAAGGAATCCGTGCCTGTGCTGTGATCAACGGTCTTTCCATTAAACATCCTCAAAATGAAATGGGAAAGGAGTACCTTTACACAGAGGGGCAAAACAACCTAAAAAGAGCCTGAAAATGCAAAAGCGTAGATTCACGTTGGCACATGGGGCACTGACCTTAAAAAGCTACCACAGCATGATGGTCATTAACAGTAAACTCCAAGCAGGTTTGACCCCAGCTCTCAAACTTTTAGGAGGGCAGTTGCAAATTATTCCAAGGATCAAGCTCTTGTTTTATATTCTTGTCTTTTCTCACTGAGCTAGTCTATGCCTGAGAGAGCGTGAATTAGCAACCTATTTAAAGGTAACCCAAAAGGCTTGAACAGAAAAATAAGAAGGGAAGAACCCTGCCTTTAAAACTATTTCTGTCCTTCCCTTATTTCTGCTTTTGATGCTGACTCCTTTGGAGCAGGAGCCGCGTTTTTCCTTTGGGTTTTGATCGGTGCCCATTACAATACGTCAAATGAAGCCCTCAGACGTTAACCACATTGCAAGAAGGAGTTTTTGGCCACGAAAACAAAGCCGACATAACTCCTAGGTTGCTGTCTTTAATCACAGCTTCTCTGCGTGCGCTTTTTGTTTGTTTACTTCCCTGAGCCGCCTTCCAGAGATCAGCAGTCAGCAAGATCTCAGCTGAACTATTCCTACAAGGAAAGCTTGCAGGATTCGGTCCCTATACTCGTAGGCACATAAAAAAAAAAAAAAGCACTCCCATTCCTCGTGTCTCGCTTCCAATTTCTGTCTGTGTCATAAGAAAGCTCCTAAGCCCGGGCTAAGCCACCTGGAGCAGATCTGTGTTGCCTGCGCAGAGCCCTCCACGCAAAGTTGCTTTGAAGCCAGGGAGGCATCCACGTTATTTCCATATCTCCGGCTCTGACTCAGCAAAGCCGTTCGACATGTGCTGCCCTCAGCCTTACGGGGCTTGGGGACTGAAGGATGTTCCAAACACGGGGGCTCTGCTGAGGTGCCCTCCCACCCCACAGCCTGGTGCTGCAGCCTCAGTTTCCCCATGCGGAGAGGGGCCAGTCATTAATTACGTTGACAGGAGGATTTTAGACATCAGTGCTCTACAGCGTTTCGGTTTTTATTGAGAAAGAAAGGGGGGGAATTTACTTGATTTTTTTTCTTCCTGACGGCTCTGAAAATGTCATGATTTCTTAGCAAAAAGATATAACTCTTCTGTGCTCTGTACTCTCTGCCTGGCGTCTAAGAGACAACTAAAAGCAAGTATAAAATTATCTATTAGCAAATGCCGGACATGTTAGCAAGAAAGAATATCATTTCAAGCATAAACAGCACTGACCTGTAATGTACGGTTTCTACTTGGCTGATGGTGCTTGGATCGCTTTAAATTATGAGGTTAAATAGCTGGGAGGGGGGAACAAACCCAAGAGAATGCAATTTTTTTTTTTAAAGCTTTCTTATCTGAATTGAAGTAAACCTCATTTATATTTATATATATACATATATATGTGTGTGTGCGCGCGCGTGTGTGTGTGCATATAAAAGAGCCTTTAGGCAAATCCTGCATGCCTTGGACCATTCAGGATAAATCAAACCTCAAGCAGAGATTTGAGGCCCGATCCTGCATCACAGAAATTACTCAGAGTTTTGCGAAATCTCTGAGCACCATTTACAAAAGGCGTGGAAAGATAACTAGCAGGTTATTTGTTGAAGGAAGGAAAAGAGAAAAAAAAGAAAATTAAGGAAAAAACAGCAGTAAAATCTACAAACCTTGCAGGGAGCGGAGGGTCAGCTTTTCCAGCCACTAACCAGGAAGACCTGTGGTAGGCATATCGATATCTTTTATTATCCACAGGAACTATATCCATTAACACAATGTACTTGGCTTCAGGATCCACTCCCGAGAAGGAAACCCTGATCGTAGGAAACATTCTCCTGAAACAAAAGCAAATCAGGAAATAAATACGCGGATGGAGACCAGAGAGGAGAGAGCTCCTCAAAATCTGCTATGAGTAAGAATTGCTTTCATTTCTTTCTTTTTTTTTTTTTTCTTTCCCTCCACGTGTTTTAAATACATCTATCGATTATGCTTCGGCACAGTACAAGTTAAACCCTGTGTATCTTTAACATGCACAAAAAGTGCAGCTTGAAATTCAAACGGTTTTGGTTTTTGGTTGGTTTTTTTTTTGGAAGCAAAAGAAAAAAAAAGGTTAAAAGTAAAAAAAAAAGGAGAAATGTACTTTTGCCTGTTATTTAAAATTACACAACGATTTCAGAAAATAGCTGTGCCTCAGGTACATAAGTCCTTAGCAACGTGGACTTTTTTTCCATGGGATCCATACCAGTGTTAGGGAAATGGTGTAGAAATTATTTCCCTGAATATTCTCACATATTTTAGATGCATGTTCTTTTAAGCCTGCTCATGATATTTCTGAGAGGAATTTTCAGAAGTAAGCTTTCCTTTCTTCACTGAAATTTTGGTAACGCAACTTTAAAATGGAAGGGCTAAAGCCTAAAGTTAAAATGACTTCAAACCCTTTACAAATTTGAACTTCAATTCGCAGATTTCACACGTACTTTTTAATTTTATATTTTTTAAACACATGCTGGCTGAGCTCGTCAGAAAAAAAAAAAAAAAATCAGAGAACTACAGCTAGGAAAAAAAAAAATTACCAGGGAACTACAATAATAACAAATAACTTCGGGGATTACAAAACCCGACAAGACATTTGGCTCCTCCGGGCTGCATCTGAGCGACCCAAACCCCAGAAGAAGCGGCTTGGGCTGGGGCGACGAGAAGGGCTGGGATTCTTTTCCACATTTTTGCAACCGAGGGGAAAGAAAAACAAACCGGACCAAGCCCTGGCCGAATTCATTTCTCTCCCGACCCTCGCATTTTGCTGCGTTTTCCCCCAACCCCGCTGCAGGAGCTTGGAGCCACAGCCCAAATGAAGGGAAACAAACATTTCTGCCCGGCCACCCTCCTCCTCCTCCCCTTAGCCCATCCGTGCGGCTCTCCCAACATAAAAACTGCGGAATTTTCGTTGTCTCGCCTTTTCCACCCCCTCCAAAGCCACTTTTAGGAAGGTGCCCGGGAGGACCCCAGCCTTACCTCCCGGATTTGGTGATGATCATCTCGGTACCCAGCTCGTGGAACTTGTCCCAGAGCTCTTTGGTCTCCAGGCTGCAGGAGATTTTGGCCATTTCCTCGCTGGGGATGATGGGGGTGGTGGGGATGAGGGGCTCGGTGCAGAGGGACGAAGGGCTGCTGCTAAAATCCCCGTGAGGGTCCAGGCTGGATAAATCACTCAAAGGCTGGGCGCAAGAGGATTTCTCAACGAATTGTTCTGCAGGGTTTTGGGGTGGGAAAGCGAACAACAACAAAATAGAACAAAAACAGAAAAGGGGGGGGGAGGTCAGCCAGGATGGGGAGAAAAAAAAAAACCACCACTTATTTTTTAAAAAAATTAATTTAAAATTCGCTGAGCTCCCATCCGCGCTGCTCCTTAGGCGTCAGCTCATCCTTCGAGGGCAGGGCTGGTGATTTTCGGAGATGAGCCCCGGGAGGAGCCCGCCTCGGCCCCTCTCCCCGAAGCCTCCCGGGGAGAGATGCCCGGGGCCGGGGGGGAGCATCGCCCGCCCGTTTATTCCCCGCTCCGCGGGGCGCGGAGGTGCAGGGCGGGACCTACGCGCTGCCCTCCTCCCCCACCCCCCCCATTCCCCACAACTACCCGAGCTTTTCCTTGGAAAGGTCACTAATTCTCATTAAAACGGGAGCGCTCGGGCCCGAAGGGCTGCTCCTAAATTGCGGGCGACGGCAGAGAGCGGAACCAAGCGGGAGGCCGCGCATGTTCCGCGCTTCCTCCGCGGGGAAGCGAGCTCCTAAGGCTTACCCCAAGGGCGGGGGGGGGGGGAAGCCGGCTCTTCGCTGCCTCCCACCCGCTTTGCTGAGGTTGAACATGGGGAGCATCAGGCTCCGGGAGCGGGGGGGAAGCTGCCTGCGGCCGCGCAAGATGCGCGGGTGCGGTAGCTGCCGCCTGCCGCTGCTGCTTCCCTCCTCCCTTCCGCGGCCCGAAAGGCTCGGGAGGCTTTTGGGGGGGCTTTAGAGGCTCCCCTTGAGAGGCTCAGCCCGGGGAGAGGATGAGGGAGCCGGGATGCGGGAGCCGGGATGCGGGAGCCGGGATGCGGGAGCCGGGATGCGGGAGCCGGGATGCGGGAGCCGGGATGCGGGATGCGCAGCAACGCGCCCTGCCCCGACCGAGGGAAGGTTTCGCCCACACCTCCCGTTAGTAAAAGCGGAGTTACCGGCGGTCGGATCGCCCTCGGCTTCCAATTGAGTGGCGTGGGGCAACGAGTTAAAAATAAAATAAATGAAAAATTGACGAAGCGTTTTCAGGGGGGAAAAAAAATAAAATTAAAAACAAAATTTAAAACTAAAAACTAGCAGCTTTTAACACTGCTAAACGCTGTAAATATGTCAATCGGGAATGCTACAACATTCCCGGCCTACGTTACCGCCTGGACTGAAAAATAAAGTTTACCCCGAATCCCTGGACTGTGTGAGATTTATTGAGTCAGTCGATCAGATGGAGCAGACGCTGAGAGGGTTGTTGCTTTTTTTTTTTTTTTTTCCTAAATTCTTTTAAGACTGAGCCTAATCTTGTTCATTGACGCCCTGGAAGCTTAATACATTTCCTTTTTTAATTTTCTGCGGACTTTTGGATACATGCAGGGACCGCAGAAATTGAGAGGGGAGGAGAGGAAGATGCTGATTTTTTTAATTTTTTTTTTTAAAAGCCTTCGGGAATCTAAATGGAGACGACCGCGTAGAAGTGGAAACCGCTTTACCCGAAAATCGCGAGAACTTACTTATTAAAAAAAAAAATAAAAATCCCCTGGTCGATGGAGAATCAAACAGCCTTTGAGCCTCCATGGAGCAGCCGGGGAGCGAAGGGATTTTTCGGGTCTGCGGCCAAGTTTTACTACCCCTTGTAAGCCTAGGCACCCTTCTCTGGTTTGCCCTCCAAAACAGGGGTGGGCTGCAGTCGGTGTTTGAGGGGTTCATGCGGTACCAGCGAGGAGAGACGGAATAACCCCAAGGTGCGGGGTTCTTCTGCGGCTGGCCAAGCTGGAGGAACCCAGCGTGTAGGAAACGAGCTGTGCCGCGGAGAGCCTCGCCTGCAAGCACCGGTGGGTAACGGGGACACCGAGCCGCCTTTGCTGGGGGGGCTTTTCCTTCTCCTGGAGAAACCCCCCAGCCCCGCTGCCCCAGCTTGGAGGCGGCCGAGCCGGAGCGGAGCCTGGGAACCCGACGGACAGGGATGGATGGACGGACAGACGGGAGCCACCCCCGGTCCCCCGACTCACCCAGAGGCTTGATGGTGCTCTCGGGGGACTCCTTGTCCTTGGAGCTGCCGCTCGACATCAGGGCGGCGATGGAGAAGGCGTTGGCCCGGGAGGAGAGCTGAGGCTTGGCGGGGGGCGGCGTGTACTCCATGGCCAGGCGGCGGGGGAACGGCGGGAGCACCGGAGAGGGGTCACCGGCAAGCGCTCTGCGCCCCGGGCGAGGACTACCGGCGCTTACCGGCAAGCTCTCCGCGCCCGGGCGGGGAGTACCGGCAATACCGGAGCGGGGTTCACCGGGAGCGCTCTGCAGCCGGGCGAGGAGTACCGGGGCTTACCGGGAAGCTCTCCGCGCCCGGGCGGGGAGGAGCGGAGCGGGGTCACCGGGAAGCGCTCTGCGCCCGGGCGCTGCGCGCTCCCCCGCCTTAACGCGGGGCCGCGGAGATCCTATCGGCCGGCGGCCAATCCGCGCCGGGACACGTCAAGGGCCCCGGCCCGGCCGCGGAGGAGGGGGCGGAGGCGGGCAGGAGGAGGAGGAGGAGGAGGAAGGAGAAGAAGAAGAAAAAAAAAGGAGAAGAGGAGGAGGAGAAGAAGAGGAGGAGGAGGGCTCTGCCCAGCCGCCCCCTGCCCACCCCGCGGGCGGGCTCCCCTGCTCCGAGCATCCCTGCCCCGAGCATCCCTGCCCCGCTCCCCGGCTGCCGTTTGGGGCCGAGCCCCCCGCTCCTCTGAGCCCCCCGGGGGAGGGAAAGGCCACTCGGCTGGGGATGCTCGCTAGGCTTTGTCGAGGCAAGAATCAGTAGTAGAGGTGGTTGAAAGGAGGAAAAGAAATTGTGGGGTTTTTCCCGCGCGTGTGTCAATTTTCTATTTTCAATTCACATTTTAAAAGATCACCACTTTTAAAGCTTTTTTTTTTTTTTTTTTTCCCCCCGTCGTTGCATGCCTTCTGCTGAGACAGAAAGTCCCTTAAGGCTGGTCGCGCGTGGGTTTTCCTGCGCTGAATCCCAAATCTTGCCATCCCAATCAGATGTTCTCCCCCCCAACCCCTTCCACCGACTCCAGGTGAGACTCTCGCTGGGTTCCCAGCCAAACCAGTGCGCGGGCCACTGGTCGCACAGTTTTCTTCAACTCCGTTTCACCGGCTCCACCAGACTAGACGGTATTGATCAAGCACGTGAAACAGAGGGAAAACCAGGACGGGCTGATGGTGCCAACGAGCAGGTTATTCCAGGGCAGCGGTTTAAGTAAGTTGCTCTTTTGAAACGCATCATGTAAGCATAAACAAAAAAAAAAAAAACCAAAAAAAGCAAGCGGGGGATTTAACTAAAGTCCTAAAACAGGACTGAAAATATTCCCCCGCTAAAACGACTCAGGAGGACTCCCGAGTTCCAATTTTCCCTCTTCTAAACCTCGAACAGAAGCGTTTTAAAGCGCGGGTTTGTGCTGCGGGAAGGAGTACCCCGCTCAGGCGCAGATCGGTGCCACCCCTACTCCCGCTGAACCCGATTAATTAATGAATTAACACGGAGAGACAATTATCCGGGCGAGCCTTCACGGCGGGCAACGCGAAATTGTGCCTTACCGCTTTGAAATGAGGGAGAATCTACGGCGATTCGCCCTTTTATTACCCGAATTTGCTAATAGATAGTATTATATATTTTTATTTTTCTTATTTATTTATTTATTCTAACTCTACCGACACGCGGCGGAGGGCAACGGTTCTCCCGACATCAACCTCGATTAAACAAACAAAAAGCCCTCAAGCAGCTTTACTCCGAGGGACATCCCTCCTTTTAACAGCCCCATTTTAACCCCCCCGGGGCCGCTGCCGCTGTGCGGGAACGGGGGTCCCGGCCCTGCTGCTCCCTTGGTCCTCCATGAGGAGCAGGGTCCGGCCTGCCTGGAAAAGAAAGACAAGGAAGGGTACAAATAGCCTGGGGAATTATTCTCTTCACCCTCCCGGTGGTGGTGGTGATGCTTAAGCCTCCCTTTGGTTTCCTACCTCCGCTGCGCGCAGCGCAAACCCGGATAATGAGCCAGCCGAGCTCCCGTCGAAACAACAGCGCAGATGCGCCCCGAAAAAAAAATAAAAGACAACCAACCCCAAACCGACAAGCCTTTGCCGCTCCTCATCTCCCTCCCCAGGTCGTAACACGCCTGTCCCCCTGAGCTGGGGCTGCCCCCGGCCCGTCGGGGCTCAGGGGAAGGGGCTGTCGGGGAACGTTTTCTGGCTGGAAACCCCCGACGTGCGGGGCTCTGGGCTCAGCCCCGGGAGCTGCGGCAGAGCCCGGACCCGCTGTTGCCTGGCCCCGGGATCTCCAGCCGGGGCAGAGGGTGAAGCGCTGCCTGCTCGGACCTCGGCCACCAAAGACCAGCGGGGGACAGAAACCACCCCAAGGAGGGCCTCGTTTCATTTTGCTTTATTTTGTTTTGCTTTATTTTATTTTGCTTTGCTTTATCTTATTTTATTTTGATTTATTTCACTTTATTTTATTTTGCTTTATTTTACTTTATTCTATTTTGCTTTATTCTATTTTATTTTGCTTTATTTTACTTTGTTTTACTTTACTTTGTTTTACTTTGCTTCATTTTACTTTGTTTTACTTTGCTTCATTTTACTTTGTTTTACTTTGCTTCATTTTACTTTATTTTACTTTGCTTTATTTTCTTTTACTTTATTTCATTTTAAACGCGGTCCGTCCACCTTCATCCTCGCGCAGCTAAGCCGTGCAATTTTTCCCTCTACCCCACGAGAACCTTTCTTTTCCGAACTTTTCCCCTCGCTCCGCCTTCCATAAGGAAATGAGCCGTGTCTAGACATCCAGAATACCCCCCCACACACACCCCCCTTCCCTCCCTTCCCCGTGGGCACCGAAGGGGGGTCGGCTCCTTCCTCAGCCGGGAACGAGCTGGGAAGGGGGACACGGGGATGCGCTGACCCGAGTGGGGATGGGGAGAGAGCCCGGCTCCGGGGATGGGAAGGAGCCGGGGGGGGGGGGATGTCCGGGACACACATCACCCGAGGGGATGCAATCAATAACCCCCTGCTCTGCCTTCCCGGGGGACGCCTGTCCCCGCTGCACCCACCCCGCTCCCGAGGGGACAGTTGCCACTTGCCTCGTAATGAACCCGCTTCAATTAAACCCTTCGTTGTTTCTTTATCCGTGCGTAAAGCAAGCGCCGGGTACGCCGCAGAGTTTGCCTCCTACCTAGCAAATCCTCGCTTTTGGTCGCCAGTGCCAGCCTGCTGTGGCTGAGCCGTTTCATTGGGCTTCCTTATGCTTTCAAAGTAGTTCTTTTAAAAAAAAAAAAAATAAAATAAATTTCCCCACCCTCTGCGTAAGAAATCTCCTTCGCTGTGCTCTGCTCTGGCAAAAGCCAGCGTGCGGGTATGAACCAGCCTCGTTGCGTTGCCTCGGGTACCACCTTGCACTAGGGCCAGACCTCAGTTTCACCAGCAGGTTCCATCCCTCCCCAACGCCTCCCTGAAAAGCAACAGCGAGCAGCAGATCCCCTGAACCCGCTTCAGCGCCGCTTCTTCCCGGCCCTTTTCCCACCCGGCCAAAAAAAAAGCCACGACGGGAACGAGAGGAGAGGGACAGAAAAGCCTCTGGGAAAGCCGGATGGGTGGCTTCAGGTGCGCCTTTGGCTCGGGTGACACGAGCTCCGACGCTGCGCGCTTTTTTTTGCGCGGCCGCGCAGCAGGATGCGCGGCAAGGGGCGCGGACCGGCCCGGGGTGGGGGGGAAAACCACGGTTTCCCGCAGTGACGGAAGGGGCCACCGCTATTTGGTTTGGGTTTGTATTTTCTCTCGCAAAAGCCCCCCCCGCGCCGCCGGGAGGAAGCTGCGCGCATCCCCGCGGAGGCAGCCCGGGCTGCTTTTTGTCCGCGGAGCGCCGAGCTGAGCCGACATCCTCTCCTCGGCTCCCTCGATGGGATAACCTCGCCTTTGGATCCCATCCCGCCTCTTCCCTTCTTGACCCCCCCACCCATCTCCCCTCTTTAATTAGCGGGTACCCTCCGTGTGCGCGGTACCCTCACTCTCCCTTCCCTTCCCTACCCACCCGGGGCCGGTGCCCGAGCCCAGCCCGCACCGCCCGCTTTGGGCTGGAACACCCCGGGAGGAGTGGAAATATTTTTCTTGTTTGGTTTGTTGTTTTTTTTTTTTCTTTTTTTTTTTTTTCCCTCCCCCTTGCAGACGCAAACAGCTTGTCCTGGGTAACGGATCGCGTTTATTCGCTCGGGCAGGCTCTCAAGGACGCCCGGTCCCGCTGTGGGAGCACATCTTTACAAAGCGATGGCCACGGGGGCTCCCCGGCTCTGCTCCTTCGCATCCTTACGCGATTATCGGCTCTGCTTTCAGGATTTTTTTTTTCCCCCCTTCCCCTCCACCGCCGCACACAACTACATCGCGCTCTCCGCCGGATCCATCCTCTCTTTGCGCTCCCCGCTTTCCGAGCAGCCCCGTTTTCCAGCGCTACTTCTGCGGCCGGAGCATCTTCCCCCTCATCCTCTTTCCTGAAAAGAGCCGAGCCAGCAAGGCAAAAAGCCCCGGTACCCGAGATCCCATTTCCCAACAAAACCATCTCAATGTCACCTACACCGCCAAGGTGGCTTCGTGGGAGCAAAATGCGAGGCATTTTAAACCCATTAGGCATCTCCCAGATGCAAATCCAATGGTGGAGAGAGAAAGGCTCTATTAAGACCCGAGGGCTGGCAATTAGATTATAGTCCAATTGCCAGTGGATAATGTGCTAAAAGCTTTCCCACTTAGTGTAACTCCTCGCTGAAAATTATTCACACTTTGCAGGCTGCTGCACTCCTGGACGGGGAAGCGGCTTTGTCCAGGGACACAGCTCAGCACGGACAGACGGACACAGAGCCAGGAGGACCTTGGAGCACGTCCATCCTGATCCCGAGCCTATAAAGGGGAGTTGGCTCCTGGTGCGAAGCTTAGGAGCGCACACAGACGTGCTACAGATGTGTGAGTATAGATGGATCCATAGGTGGAACAACACCCATCCGAACCTGCGAGACTATCTATGCACACATATACATGGTATGGAACCACGATGATACAGATGGGATACGATCAGACTTTAACACTCCTCTCCTGTGCAGAAAATACACCGTATTTTTCATATAAACCTCAAGTTTAGCCTTATTAGAAGTGACCACATTTTTATTTTAAAAATTGCAAGTTTGGATTTTTTTTTTTAATTTAATTTACTTTCTTTTCAGTTTAAAACCATTGCTAAAAGCTGACTAAATCTTCACTAAGGGTTTGTACTCCTAATGCTCTGCAGCTAGCATCGGAAGCACGACCAAGCCACGCAAGACTCCAGACGCCATCATTTAAATTCAAATACCACAAAATCTCTTTAGGTTTTAAGATTAGTCATCGAGAAAGCGGCAATGAAGGCACAAAAAGCTCTTTTTCTGCCCGTCCACGCTGTGTCTGTCCCCGTTGCGGGGAGGGAGGCTCCCCCCACCCGTGGGAAGACGCTGGTTGCCCTACCTTGGGTACGGAGAACCTCCGTTCTCCCAGCAGGGACAGGCAAGGGGTGGTCCATAGCGGCTGGTCAGCATCTCATCCCACCCCAGTGGGTGAGAAGGGTCATCCCTGGACCAGAGAGGAGGTCCAGTGCAAGGTTGGGGTCCCCATGGTGAGAGGCAGGAGCAGGGCCTTTCTGCCTCCATGCAGCGAGGGACCTCTGCCTCCTCACAGCAGACATCATAAGCTTTTTATTTTTAAGCCTGGTTGGTGTGGTGTTGTTTTTTTCTTTTTTAAATAACACACTAGTTTGTCTTGCTCAGCTTTCCCAACATCATTTAATTGATAACCGAAGCCAAGCAAGTCATCCCCACCAGCACTCGGAACAGCCTAGACCAGTGCAAGACACCACGTGCCTGCAGTGACCAAGCACCCACTCTGAATTTGGGGTTTAAAACAACAGCCACCAGTGTTATGAAAAGCCACAAGATTTTTAACGCTCTATTTTCATACATCCATTCCATGCTCAATTTCAAACCAAGGTCCTTAAGAGCCTTTCCACCTTGTTTTGCAGTTAGAGGAAATATGTGTTGAATTAACTGGCAGAAAGAGGCAGAAAGACTGGTGCGTTGGAGGGATAGATAGGTTCACAAAAGCTCCTTCACAGGCCTTAAAAAAAGAAAAAAAAAAAAAAATCAGAGAATGCAAAATTTTCTATTTAAAATCCAGCTACTTCATCAGACTGCATCTTAACGGCTTGCAAAAAGGTCGCTTTGCCGGGTGTCTTTACAGAAAAAAAAAAAAAAAAAAAAATATTTTTTAATGTCTTTACACAGAAAGCATTTCAGAACCCTCTTCAAAATTTTATCCGTCGTAAAACACGATTTGCTGACTTAGCGGATGGGAACAACAGATTCGACATGCAAAGTACCTGTGTGCAGGAATACGTATCTATGCGTGTATACCCGAAGTACCACACATTTAAACTTGCCCAGCGGTGCTTTTCTTAGGTGCCTTCCACGAATCAATACAAGCAACCCACAATCTGCCACAGCGCAAGATTTACCGTAAGCCGAAACCACTGCTTTGAACCAAAATTTTAGTGGAAAATAAGACTTCTGTACTTCAGTGCTCGTTTTAGAGATGTAAAAATGGATGTCGGGGATGTGGAAGCTGTTTGCCGGAACAGCTAAGAAAAAAAATAAATAAATCTCTTCTAGTTCATTACTTTTAAAGTCTTCCTGAAGTTACTGTGTCCGAACAGGCATGTGTATGTCCGTTTGGCCCTCCTGGAGATAGGACCTAGCTCGTTCTTGACTTCCAACTCAAAGGTGGAAGTCAAGATGTGGTTCCTGGCAGACTGCAAGGTTGCGATGACTCCCTCTTTTCTTCATTAGGTGTGGTGGTCCTTCCAAAATTGGGGGCTTGCAGTTTCCAGAAGAGCTGTCCCTGCAATTGTTTGTTGGCCAAAACAAGTCTCTGGCCACTGAGTGATGAGATTGAGCAGTGGGACTGCTCTGAAAAAGTTCGTGAGATCCTGAAATAATATTATCTTTTTTTTTTCTTGATATCTGCAACAGATATTTTAAGTTAATCTATTTTAATTTAATTTTCTTCCAGGCCTTCTTGACTTTTTCCGTGCTTCATATTTAAATTTCCCACAAATTATTTTAATAAATTTAAACTTTGAGTTTTACTAAACAATTGGAATTTAAATAATTATTTGGTTTACTATTTGTTTTTGAAAATGGCGTATTTCAAAGATCTTAAACAATTTATTGCCAATTAGAAGTATTTCCAACAAATTCAGTGAAGTAAAAAGTCTCAGGGAATATTTTTTGGTTTAAAAAAAAAAAAATCAGACTTTACACAGTACTCAATCTTAAGATGATCACATGCACATAAGGAAAAAGGGCATTTTTTTCCCTCAACTATTGCAGGCCTTGGATCGGTAGGAGAATTTCAGAGTTGCCTGTAACGGTGATGTGAAAATAGGAATAGCGGGAAGTGTGGGGAAGGATAGAAACCTCAAGAACTAAGAAAAAACATTTTCTGCCAAATGCTAAATTTTTTTTTTCTTTCTTTCTTTTAAATAGAGTGTCTCGTTTTGGGTCTCCGGTTTGACATGTCTTGGGTGTCACTTACTTCATCTAGATTTATAGTTCTTTGACACTTCTTTTGTTGTGTCCAAAGTTCTGTCCCAAAATACCCAAAGCTAGGAACCTAAAATTAGAGGCTGCCTTTGAAAGTGCTGACCTCTGCATATTTTCCCTCTCTGAACATCCAGCAGTAGGAACACGCCCAAAGACAACGAGGAGAAAAGAATTCTAAAAGACTATCAGCCATTTTCCAAAAAAACTTCAGTAGCGGATGCTTCTCTGTTTTTGCTGAGTAACGCATCTATATTTTGTGTCTCAGTCTCTCCTGGTAGACGCCAATGAAAACGGTTATTTAAAAACCAAAAAATAAAAAGTTAGAAAGCAAGGAGATACAAGGCGCACGTGGAACAAAGATGGTTTCATTTCTGGCCTAGGTAGAAGAAGCGCCGTGATTTACAGCTCTCCCAGATCACACGGAGCAGCTTGTAATAAAGCACGTTAGATGGTCTGGGACATCTCGCTGTCCCCGAGAAATGGCTCCAGCAGCCTTCTGCTGCCTGCAGCCTTCCAGCCACCAGCGCAGCGACCCAAGGGCCACGCTGCCAGACCCATCCGGCACCGCAGACGCCGCTGCCAGATATTTCTGGCTTATTTCCACCCCTGTAAGGACGCAGGGAGAAGCCTTCCCACACCATGGCGTGGCGACAGGCATCGCTTTTGCTTATTTTAACCATATTGGGGGTGTACTGGCATAAAAATGATTTATTATTATTATTATTTTTAAGCCTGCAATTTCAAAACTATTCAGGATTAGGGCTTAGAAAACATGTCAGTACCCAGAACACGCTGCTGGTTTATCTGGCGACGGGTAAGTTTGCGGAGGGAAACTAAAGCTTATCTGACATAACACGGTCGGAAATAACATTGGGGGAAAGCAATTCACGAGTCGGTGTGATTCTCGGCATACGCTTTGCTGGAGGGCTGGCACCGAGAGGGTTTTCATTTCGGTGGCGTGAAGACAACCGTACAAGGCAAGGGCTTCCTGCCCTGCTAGCACGGGTTTGCCGAAGTGGCCAGCTTGCTTCCATCAGGTCTATCAAAGCGAGGAAACCAATCAACCTGGAATTCACACCATAAAACGTGGCTGAAAGCCAGGTAGGTTGCCATCAGCTTTCAGGCAAGTATAGAGGTGAAAATCTGGCCCCTTCAAAGTTAGCAGCCCATCTGGTGTGGATCAGAGAAGAACGAACCAATACTTCAGTTCAACCCTACCAAGCCTCTCAGGGAGTTTTAGGCTGGTTTTAGAGCTCGGCTTGTTGACAGTAGGACAGTGTTCATGGTTAATCTTCAAGCTTTTAGCAGTAATTATTGTTGTAATGAAAATACAAATCAGTTAGGCTCATGGGTGACATGGAAATTAAGATTTCTCTACGACAGACATGAGATTATAATTGTTTATATTTAGTATAAATGAATGTATACTATCTGCTACAAGAGATTATAATGGTTTATATTGAATATAAATGAATGTATGGTATTTGCTAATGAAGAACATTAATAATCTTGTTGTGCTCAGATTTGTTAGTTTAAAAAATGGCTAAATGAAAGTAAATAAGGTGTGAGCCTCAAGCACTCTTGCAGAATACAAAGTTGGGCTGGGTTTGAGCTACCAGGAAAGTTTACAACAATTTGACACAATTGTGACTGCAAATGTAACTCAGCTAATAGAGCCATACCTCGCTGTACATACTAAGTAAATAAACAATAAATATTATAGATACAATTTATAAATGCATGTAAGTCACGTAAATTAGATACCTCAGGGATAAAGCCAACGGGAAATAAAAAGGTGTGAAAACACCTCCCAGAAGATACAACACTTACTACCCATCATGCACCTTTTTCTTTTCCATGGCAGAGAAAATTTCTAGGCTGTTATTTTGATGATTCTTTGTTAGACAAGGATTGAACTACATCCGCAGTGCAGTTTGGCTCTGCATTAGGAAATTAAACGAGAGCTATTTAAAGACCACCAGGCAGAAGGGATTCCTCTTGTGGAAGATGACCATCATGGAAGACGACAGCACATCCAACCCTCCACCCAGCACTGGCCTGACTCTGCCTCGGATGAGGCTGAGAGGGCTTTGGAGCTAGAAATGGCTTTTCTCTGTGTCTATAATTATCCAATACAGCTGAATCCCACCACGACGTAGTTGATGATTAGTAGCAAGTGCAGCCCTGAGTTATGCTAGTAGTTAATTAGCTCCCTTGTCTTCACCTCTACCCACTACGACCTTGTCGTGCATCTCTCAGTTTCAAGGACAGCTGCCAAAGTACAGTACGAGAAATAATATTTTAATTTTTTTTTCTCCCAGGCATCAAGGGCCGGCACTAAGACAAACCTTATCTCTCAGGTTTGAAACACTTTGGTGTAAGTGATCCCGTGGAAAGTGGTATTTAACTTTATATAGTGCACAAAATACTAAAAGTGTTTGCTGTGGTTAGAGGGGATATCCTAAAAAGGCCAAGAGTAAATGAGAATCTAAAAGAAAACTCCCTTTAGCCTATCAGAATAAATTATATGGATTTACTAAGCGGATAGCAACACTGAGGCTGGCACCACAAGAGAAAGATAAAGGCATACAGTAGGCTGTAGCAGAAGTGAGGCGGGGGAGAAAGCCTGGACAAAATTTTGTGAGAACTTTGCAACAGGTATTTTACATCAAAAAGGGAAAGCCAAGGTTAATTCTGGCAAAATAGACACGTCTGTCACTTGGTAATGGGAAGGAAATTAAAAGGGTTGAGAGAGAGAAACTTTGGTGCTGAGTCCCAGAGTTGGAAATACTTAGTAAAGAAAAAATAAGAGCGGCTTAAGCACAGCTAAACTGTCACAGCCATAGTGATAGCTTCGTACCTCAGGTGATGCCTCCACCCTGCCTTGGTAGTGCCACATCTGCTCTTGATCAATATGAGATGGTAACTAGGATGTAAGACTGGAATTTACTAGACTTGGACTAGCCCAGAATCACCACTGCTCTATGTTCCTGCGCTTTGCTTTGCCCAGAACCCACACACAATGATAGCAACCTGCTGTGTAAGAGGCTTTGGAGTCCACGGATTAAAAGCGCCGTACCAAGAGCTGGTATAAGTACTGCTTATGAAACAGAGCATTTGGAAGACAGCTTGATTTGTAGACTCTGCCTGAGCTTTCAAAAGGAGCAGAGAGAAGCTATCCTTAAATCTGGCATTGATGGTGGCACCATCGGATTCAATTAGGTCAGACTTCAGAGAGCTTTAAGTATTTTGGTTATCAAAGCAACCGATATTTGAACTCTTTCTTTCCTGAGTTCAGTTTCAGACGTTCGTGAGCCTTTTGCACCGATGTGTTCCAAAGGATTGGGAGGAGCACTTTTATGTTTAACATACGCTCATGTTTTCAGCAAGAGAGGCCCTACGAAATCTGTCACTTAATATTTGCAACCTGCAAGGTATCCTTTCCTTCAGTTTGACAGGGAAGATCGTGCCCACAAATAAACATTCCCAATAGTATATTTGGGCTCTTACCACTTGGCATCTGTCAAACAGCTTGCCATCAGCTTCCTAAAATTGACAGTTTCAGTAGATTTCTGCTAAACACTGAAAAATAGTTTCGCTGACCTCTTCTCTATTGAAGATCCAGGCAGCAGCTGAGGCAGCTGTCCAGTTTGCAGTATGATAGAAGAGAAGAGGAATTAACCCAACAGCAATTGAATTTGGAAATGTCTTTAGAGAAGCCACCGACTGCTGCAGGAAAGGGAGTATTACTTAGTTCTGCTGTCAGTAAAATGGATGACATGTGCTAATCTACAGTGACTGATCCCTCTCTAATGTGTGACCCGAGCATGGGAAGGCTGAACGGGTACAGACTGCAGTCACAAGCACAAAACAATGGTCATCATGATTTTGCTTATCTTCTCCACTAAAACCTGAGTACTTACACTTTTGAATAACACATTAACTGTGGTATTCTTGCCTGTCTCTAGACCATGCTCTTTTGCCTGAAAATTTGCATCTGTTGTGCTTTCAGTGGTAATGATGGTGGAACTACAGGAGCAGCAGGACTTGTCCCACTGACAGTAGTGTGGGTGGTGGTGGTGGGGGCTGGAGAAGCAGATGCTGCATGGAAAGTGGTATTCCTAATGCATCCTTGTCACTTATCCTGTTTTTCTTTTGACACAAGCGTGCATTCTTAAAGCTGAAGGCTGGAGAACCAACTGTCATGGGAACAAAAGAGCTTTTGAGAAAAATTGAGAACCAAAAAGAACCAACTTCTGAGTGCATCTGAAGCACATAAGTGAGACCTGCATGGGCTACAGGGTTAGAAAAGTGGGGTTGTGCACATAGAGAAAGAAAGGAAGGGTTGGCCCTTTTGAAAGCCATCTTTTCTCTTTCCTGTCATTCTTTAAAAAAAAAAAAAAAAAAAAAATAGATTTGCAGTTTCTTCAAGCACTGCCTAGGTCACCTGAATGCTATCTCACATCATCACTGGCAGCCTAGACTCCTTGACATCTGTAACTCACTTTGGTTCTCATTTTACTTTTAAATTTTCCTTAATGAAAAGCAATTTCTGCTTTGAAATGCCAGGTCCCTCTCAGAGCACATAAGCTTTGAGGGAAAGCTGAAACATCACCACATTTAGCCCCAGATCCAAAGGCGTTAGAAAACCAGCAATCATTTGGCAATGTTCTTCCTGCAGCGCGTCACCGTTTTATATTCTTAAGCTGGTGTTTAGCTGGAGCTTTGCTCGCACACAGAGTTACCAGTGAGCTGAGCTCAGCTATCCCCAGGAAACACTCCGTACATGATCTAGCAAAAACGGGGTCACTTCAGCAGTTAGCCGTACTCCTGAACCGGTTCTTGGTATCTTGAAATAACTTCTCCTCAAAGCCATAAATTAAGGGGGAAGGATTGCAACTAACGCTTGCAGCCAAACTAGGAGTGAATTATACTAATAGTCTATCCATAACAGTCACATTTTCTTCACTGACTCATACAACTGACACCAGAGGCTCTGGTTCCTCACGAAACTCTTCACCTAGGTCCTTGAAACATGCCCGTCACTTTTATCCCTGAACCTCTGCTTATTAACAGGTGGTGGGGACATGAAACCTACTTCTCATCATCTATTTCCAAGGAAGAAGAGGCAGGCCTGACCAAAAGACTGGTACTTTGAATCTCCTGGGGAGGAAGGAAGGGACTTGAGAGACATAACAGAGCTGATGAAACTTGAGGACACTGGTGCAGGCTTTTCCTGTGAAAGGAAAGACTTCATAGCTGGCTCTGCATATGGAACCCAGATTTTACAAAAGCTGGGTTCCCTTCTTCAGAAGAGACACAGAAACCAGATTTACTATCTGTTCAGCAGACTTTATATTCATGTGCCACGATGATACCAAGTAGCTTTAGACCGGTCTAGGTGTGGTCCTCTTTGAAGGCTTATGGTGAAGCTCCTAACAAGCTTGTTTAGCTATCCAAGTGCCAGAGACTGGAGGAGGTTTAAACTCCTTTGTATGAGATAATAGTACCTGCAGCACAGCTAAAGTTAGTTTTACCACCTCCAGTATAATTTGAATTTACCAATTTTTTTTTTTAACAGAAATTCATGACAAATGAAACAATTGTGTAATCAAAGCAAGGAAGAACATGTCACATGTCACAAAACCGCATTGGGAAACCAGACTTGCTTCCTTGGGCTTGAGAAACAAGCCTACTAATGCATCTACCCCATAGCAGGATTCCCGAGGACCAGGCAGTTCCTCTATGATGCAGTGGAGCAGGCAGCATGTCCAAACTGAGGCACAAATTCACAAGAAAAATTGAGATGAATTGAACGGGACATAAAAAAAAAAAAAATGCTTTGCATGAAGTAGCAGAATCTGTGAAGGCTGGTCACCTGTTGATTTATACCTTGTGATAATGTTTGCAATGTCAGTAATTATCTAAGAAGAAAGAAAAGCGAGTCACGTTGTAATTGTTTCATCAATGGAGGCATAAAGAGAATCTCTGCCTCCTGTATTCGTCTATATTCACAAAACTGCATATTTAAGTGAAGTTGAAACCAGCCAAGTAGTTCAAAAGCTTTGCTGGAGGAGGGGTGGGACAGACAGACAGAATCGTTTCAGCCTTGTTTCCTTAAGGAAGGCAGTTTTACGAAACAGGCAACAAGTATAGTTTCCCTTGTGGTAATATCACAACAAGGAAGCGTATCTGTTTTGTGTTATATAAACAAAGACAGAGCTTCGGGGTCAAAAAAAACCCTGGAAGAGACATTGAGATGTCTTGCAAACTGCCCATGTGTTCCATGTTGAAGATGAAGGCCCTGCAGGTGACTCATTACATTAGCCCTCCCTCAATTAAAAGAGATACTGAAAGCAAATTGCATAGTGCCCACATCAGGTGAGGGTAGGAAGAATCAACAAAGCAAAAAGACTGCTCAAGCAGGCTAAGTAGAGAAATCCTGGCTGCTATGTCCTTGTTGTGTTATATCCTACACTTCTGGGGAGGACAACAGGCAGCATTAATAAGGTAAGATCACAGTACTTCAGGAACTTTCCCTGCTTTTTGCAGCTTGGCCAGCATCTGGTTAGAAAAAAACAAACGAAAAAACCCCAGAGATAATGAAATACTGTAGAAGTGGGAATATTTTGCCCTTGGCAGCAGTGAAGAAACCCATATAACTTATCTAATATGTCAGCAGATTGTTAGCAGCAGACGTGACCCCGGTTGGGTGGGTACTGCATCTACGCAGAAGTATAATGGTACAGAGAGGAACATAATGAGAACCAGGCTGAGCTGCAGCATGGCTCACATGGAGAAAGGCTTTCTTCGCAGTCACTGTGATGTGTCAAGGAAGTGGAGCCTTTTGTGAGTCAGCAGCATCGCTAGCGTTCCCTCAGAGGGACACTGCTGAAATGGCTAACAGACCTGAACCAGAGCTGTAAGGGATGAAAAAGACACTATTATATCATCGGAAACCTTCCCATGCGAACGATGGGAAGGCTCAACTCGCTCTCTGGTTTCAAATGGAGCTTTAGAGCATTTGGGAACCAAATCTGCTGTTTCTTTTCCTCCTCACAGGAGTCCTCAGAGCTTTGCGGAGCAGCAAATGCTGTAACATGCTCAGTCAGGAAAGTGAGCAGAAAAGTAACGACTATTTTGGATAACTAGCCTGTTAATTAAAGCACTGCTTTCAGGGCCAGGGGAACTGCAGAAAAAGCACCAGGGAACCAGTCACCAGTTCATCGTCACATAACACACATCTTCGACATGTAACATTACTGTCCCACTGTTCTCTTCCCCTGACTCAATTCTTGTCCATGGCGAAGTATACGAAGGACTTGACACCATGGGCATTTCTGTACTCTAATAGCAGGAGATTTTTGCAGTGTTCATTAGCGCTGGTTCATTAGTGGGCATTGTGCCCAATCCTGTGCAGTCCATTGCACTGCTGAAGCCCCAGTCAGTAGAAGCAGCATGAAGAAAAGATGATCAGAGCTATAAGCGGAACAGACATTGGGTACCAGCTTCAACCAGCACAGGAAGGCAACAGAGTGCCATGTAAAACTAAGATTTCGAGGCAAGGTACACACAATCCTTCTTTTAATGGCTCATTAATGCAGGTTCACGGAGAGATGATGCTGGTATTAGCCAGCTCATGCCATTGAACTCTGCTGGAAGCAAACGTAAGCTTTATGGTTGAGCAAGAGCATTAGACAAGTATTTGTATAACAAGGGCAGCAGTGTAGATACCATTCACAAGCCCTGAATATTCCTCTGAGGAAAAGTCATAGAGCACGTTATCCTCTCGCTGCTTGTACAGATATTGGGGTTTTTTAAAAATACAGTTATATTCTTCCTTGTGCAAGTGACAGAAACATGTAACACCGGGACTAGTGAACACAAAAACTGATGGTGGTTTGTTGAGCATATGCAAATACTGAAGAGTATTGTACGATGTAGAACGTAGCCATGCAGGAGTAGGATGGGATGCCCAAGAAATCCATGGGAGAACTTTGTGTTTCCAGCGTCCCCAGAACACAGTGAAATTCATCCGAGCTTGGATGGTCATTGAAGCCTGCAGAATACTTGTAGCTGTCAATTCTCTTTCTCGGGAGCCGAGGAGAGATTTGTAGGGCAGTGTTTTGTTTGTTTGTTAAAAGCAGCTGCCCATGCTGTCCAGGTAAGCTGCAAAAGCCAGAGGACAAGGCTGGCAGCCTGCGAGAACACACCATGCCAGGGACAAGGGAAGACAACAAAAAGCAACTCCAGCAAAACAGCGACCTTATCCCGCAGCACTCTTCAGAGAAAGTGTGCCACCAAGTGTCTATTCAAACACCAGCCGTTGAGAGCACCAAGCATCTGATTTCACTTAATTAATACACAAAAGATCTGCATGAAGAAAGCAGAGAGCACCCAGCTGAATACTACAGAGATGCAGCTTCACTGGCAAGCATGAGGCATCGCTTCTGTACCATTCAATACATCAGAGGGGTCCTTCCTCTTTTCCCCACCTCCTCTGGTATGCGAGGAAACAAAGCGCTCAGCTGCAGAGTCTCAGTTCCTGGGCACTTCTGTGCAGTCGCAGCCGTGCTCCTCACCAGCCCAGTGCTACATCCAACAGGAAACATCCTCGCTCCTTTTTTGGTATATAAATAAAGCAGCCACCTGAATACAGATGCTTGGGCTGGTACTGGTGTTCTCCTGCCACACCAGGAATCCAGATCTCAAGATGTAACTGTCAATCTCCTGTCAGAAACAGCCAGCCTGAGGTACCTTCCAGAAGCAAAGCTTCTCTGAGGGTTGCTTGGCAGCCCCCACAGAAGGAACAGTTTCCGTCTGATGGGACAGTTGTGTCAGTGAAACCAAGGCATAAAGTGCTTTGGCCACAGATAGAAAAGAAAGAAAGAAAGAAAAAAAACACCTAAAAAGCCCAGTCTAGGCTATGGTCTATATGGAAACCAGTGCTGCAGGACTTGTTGCAACACTTCACCATCATGAAGACCCAGCAGAAGCACTGTGGCAGTGGTGGGATTTTTTTTTTGGTGTTTCGTTTTTTCTTTACTCACTATATGCATTCAGCCCCTGTGCAGATGTTTCTTTACCTTTATGCAAAAGCCCGCTATGTCTGAGCAGTTTATTCCTTTTTCCTTCCAGAAATAAGCCACGCCAGTATAAAACATACCTTATGTTCAAGAACAAAATGAAAATTCAGAATTGCTAGCATGCCACATATATTCTGCTGCTCACATCAGAAAAGTTCCAGGACATGTTTAAAGGAGCTTCCCCCCCCGCCCCATCTGATTTGCTTCACTTCCACCGTAAATTCAACAAAATCAGATTAAGGACTTTTAAAGTCTGAATTAGGAGTGTGACTCAGGAATTTAAATGGAGTTTAACTAATCATAAAATATACACTTTCAGTTCATTTGGCTGTTTTTTCTTCTGTGTGTCCCTGTATAAACAAGCTCTTAGGCTGCGTGAGCTTTGGTCTTCATTCACAGAATGAACGCAACAGGATCTTCATTTCAGCTCAAGCTGTCAGCCACTATCTGGGAATTATAGTACAATTAAAAGCAATCACAAATTTTCACTGCTACTTATTTTGTCTTGCTGATTGTAGGGGATAAATGCATGTTTTGGTTCATAAAGTAAAAAAAAAATAAAAAAGAGAAGAAGAAGAAAAAAAGGTAAGTCAGACACATGGAGTCTCTCAACCAGCACAATTCTCTGAGATTAGGAGACTGTCATTCAGCTTTCATCTCTAATTTTTCCCTTTGCTCATTTTTCCATCTAAACAAGAAGCATTATTAAATCGAGAAGATTAGCAGCAAGATCAACACTTTTTTTTTCCTCTCTCCTTTTTCTTCTTTTTCCTGTGTTTTACAAGGAAAGAAACATCCAGTAATCACTTGCCAAGCCCAGGGTGGATGGCAAGCAAGCCACAACCACGGACACGGGTGCGCAACGAAGCCTCCTGTTGCTTAAACAAGCGACTGAGCCAGGGCTACCTGTTCTCAACCTAATTTCGGTATTATGTTGGGGAGAGAAGTCTCTTTGTATCAGATCTGACAGGCATGTGTTCCTGAGGAAGTGGAGGGGAAGCCCTCCGTTCATATGACTAATTAGACAGGCTTCATGCTGGGTTGCTCTTTTTTGATGCTGAGCCCCGCACTAATTGTCAGGTTGTTCCTTGGGAAAGCAAGGTTGAGTTCAAATGCTGCAGCACCTTGTTCCCCGTTAGCTTTCCTGACCTTAAACTGATGCGAATTGACAGGCAACAGACTGGGAAAGAGAGCGAGAGAGCGTGGTTCATTCCACTTGCAGAGAGCACATTTTGGAGTTGCCGGAGGAAAAAGAAAAAAAAAAGAAGCAGGAGCACAATTAACAGGGGGATGGATAAAATGAGTGGTTGCACCCCTGAAAGCAACTGGGTGAAGAGTTTGAGGAGGAAAAGGCAGCGTAATTGAGAAGCAGTCGCTTCTAGCTGAGATTCTACAGCTCCCTTAGGAAAGTGTAAATGGTTTAATTTTTAACCAGCTCTCCGATCCAGTTTTTTGCTCTGCTTTTCTTCTGGTTAGATCTGCAACAATTTAAGACCAAACCACCACAACTGAGCCAGGCTCACTTCCCACCAGCTGCTTTTTTTCTTTTTTTGCACTGAGGCTGTTTTAGCTCTGGTCAGGCTTTCATGGTAGGAGGGGAGGGGAAAAGAAAGGGGGAGCGTTTAATCAAATCTGACATTCAGGAGCTCAATCCTGCAAGGTACTGAGCTCATTGACCTCAGTCCAGCAAAACAATATACACAGGACTTCAAAGGGGATACTCACATGCTTAAAGTTAAGCAGATGTCTAAGTGGTGTATTGGATTTGGGCCAGAGAAAGCAGGGCTTTCCAAAAAGCTAAGGAGCTCCGGCGTGCTCAGGTCTGCATGCTGCTACCTTTATGGGCTCAGCTCTCCCTGCAGCTCCAGAGCAGGTGCTACAGCTATAGCAAGGTCTGAGATGAAAGGGGCCCAAGGGCTTGCCCACAAAGGCAGGAGAAAACTGGCAGTTTTTCTGTGCAGTAGTCCCCATCCTGTTCCTTGCAAAATAAATGCTCTCTTACGCTCTTTCTCTTTTTGCATGAAATGAGGTGGCCAAATGCTCCATTCCCCTCTAAAGCTCTACCATTCTAATTTACAATCAAGGCATGACAAGTCTGCAAAAGAAGGAAGAAAGATTATTTTGTTGATTAAGCTTTTTCCCCTTCTTTTCTTTTCAATGCTTTTAATTTTAGTAAAAGAGCTCAGGAGTGCAAAGCCACAGCTTCCTGCTTTCAGGGGAAGGCAGCTTGGAAATCACTATGTGATTGAGCATCCTCAGAATCTGACTGGAAAAAATTGGTGTTATGCAGCTTTAACACATTTTCCTCCACACTGTGCATAGACATCCGAGGGAAACAGAAGAGTTTTTCAGCCAAGTAAGGACTCTCTTGATCTCATTTCAAACATGATAGTCTCAGAGGACTTCAACTATCCAACACATCTTGGAGGCAAAGAGTGAACAAGACCTGACTCTGATGTTATCAGCAAGGAAGGAAACCCTAAGCAGTGATTTCTACTGGAAAATAGTGATTATCATCTGCTCAGCTTCTTTTGTCCAACACCCTTCAATTAAATATGTTCTACACAGGTACATATGCACACACTGCTCTATCTTCCAGTTCTTAATTTGCTGCTCAGCAGAATGTGGACAACTGGAAAACTTACTTCTGAACACGGCACAATATTTCCCTCCACGTGGGAGGGATACAGATAGAATGTTTCAACCTCCAAATAAATTAATTCTGCAGAAGTTCAACAGGCTGGACAAGAATGAAGCAATTATTGAAATTCCAGCTTTTGAAAGTGCCTTTGGGATATGCTAAGAACACGTAGCAATCAGTATGATATTCTAAGCATCAGCGTTCTGATAAAAGTCACACTAAATTACAAGGGGTTTAGGGCTTTCCACAGCAAAACCCTTGGGCGTTCAGGGTAAAGGCAGACTAATGGCTACAAGCATATATGTTAAGGGCTGCCATATAATAGACCATGCAATCTTTCACTTGCTACCATCTCTAGCTCTACTGCGGGTGATTGTCTTGTCTGGAAGAAAAAGGAATAGCACAAGCTAAAGTCCACCCCAGGCACCTTTCACTCAGGACACTGGAAGTAACAAAACATCCCTGCGTTCATGCTTTGAGAGCACAGGGTTTCTGTTCGAGCAAATCAGCTTTGTTTTCACAGACTGCATCTGCCATAGGCCCTATTTTCCTTTAAATGATGGGGTTTCAACCTTCCATGGTCTCAACTTTGTCTAAATAGTGGAGTATTATCTCATCAACACCTTCCTCCACACTCACATCAGCACAGACTTGCAAGAGACGTTCCTGCAGAACTTTTCAAATAAGGGCATTCATGACATATTTCAGAAAACTCCTTTAAAAAAAAAATAATAGGCACATAAGAGAGGTCACAAAGTGTCACACCTGGTGTACCCATTCCCTCTGAGCAGACAGTCTTTCAAAACCAAAGCACCTAGCTCCTCTGTTCAGCCACGGCATCTGTCCCCGCATGTCCTCAAGAAGCACTTGCTAACAAAGGAGGGGACTTGCAGAATGCTAGAATCCACTGTCCTACACCAAGTCTGCATTCAGATCAAAGACCTAATTCCAAATTCTGCCATAGTGAGCCCTGATGAAGCTTTGAGTTAGATGCTCTGTCTTGGCCCTTCAGCTTTTCCTTTTAAATTCAAAATAACTTTTTTTTTTTTAATTTTCTGGAGCAGTTTTGAGTCAATGGTAATCTCCTACCCACCTGTGAAAGAACCAGTTACTTGCATCCTCTTCCTATCTGTTTGGATTACATTCCAATGGCATGTCCTGAGTAGTACAGCTAACTTGAGTGCAGCCACAACTGTGGGGTTCTAAAAGCTCCCGTTGCATCAAGTGACCAGGAACACATGCAAACAAACAGAGCACTGGGTGCTGGTATCCTCCTGCCCTGGGGTTCCTATGTCCAGAATAACAACTCTCCATGTGCTAGAATTCAAGGTAACAGTTCTAACATAACCACCAGTGTATGGATGGCATGGTATCTTCCACCCATTCCCCTTTTCTCCCTCTTTCAAACACATGAAAAAAACCAAGGCGAGGGGAAATAAAGCACAATTATGACACAGCTTTGAGAAGAAAAGTTTAGGTCCCATCATTAGGGCTACACCAGAACATACACAACAATCAGGGTTTCCTGGATATTGTTGTGTAAGGAATCCATTTCAGCATCATGCATGTGCTACATAGACCATCTACAACACCAAAGAACAGCAGGATGTCTTTGCCACCGTCCAAGGCCGCTTGCAAATGTCTATTGAAATAAGTCTCACGAAAACAGCGCTCTTGATATCGCAGAGGTCATGGGCCCAGTGCTTAGTTATGTCGACATAACAATAATTATTCCTCAATAACAAGCTCAGCCACAACAATGGGGACGGAGCATGAGGGCAGTAGAGTCTCCAACCTGCAATTTTCAACTCCAGCCTCCCTGTTCAGAGCGGAAAGAGCAGTGTGTGTGGCATGCCCTCCGACCAATGGACAAGGTCACTGAAAGCAGAAGCATAGCACTTAGTGAAATAAAAGTTTAGACTAAACAGTGGGTGATATTGTTAGGACTCGAGCATGTGAAGGAAGCTGTCATCACCAAATTGCGTTCTACCAGATGTTCACGAGTATATGCACCCAAACTCCCAATCTCATGCCTATTAGGAGGAAATTCATGCCATTTTCCTTTGTTCAGTAGAGTAGGGTCCTATTTGGACTAGGTTTACAGGAATATTTCAACATATAACAGCTCCCATTGTAGACAGCTGGGAGCAAGTACTTGAAAACCTAGTCATCAGATATAACCACTGTGGGAGAGAGAGGGAGAGACTAGGAGAGCTCCCCAAACACAGTGCTACCAACAGTTCTATTCAAAGGCTGCCACAACAGGAATGAGCGAGGTGAGGAAAGGGAGTTGAGAGGATTGAGGGGACTTCGAGGTAGACTGTGATGAAAGGTCATCGTTCTGAGAGAAGGAACAGAAAACTCCAGGTAGGAACAGTTTGGGAATGGGGAAGGACCTTGAAGAAGGGGAGCGACATGCTGAAAAAGCATCAGAGATCTTAGAAGCACTTGAACTCTAGGACAGGAGGGTTGAGAAGTGCAAGGTTTTGAGTTCCCAGCACCCAGTCTCTCGCACTAGATCAGGAGGAGATGGGATTTTCTTTAGCTAGAGATAAGCTGACCCTCATTAGGAGTCCAGGACACACAGAACTCCATCTATTTTTTTCTTGCGCTAGACTACCAGGACACCCTCTAACAAGCTGGAAGTATCCTAGCCTTTCCAACCTCTCTTGGACATAGGGTAGATCTGTCAGAACTTCCTAAGCAGTTTCAGGTGTTTCATGTTGTGCTCTGTCTTGTAAAAAACATTTCTTCCCATTATCCAATAAATTCCAACATGTCATCATTTACTAGTCTAACACAGACAATGTATGAGTTCCAGTTACAGCAAAACAACAGTCTGAAAAAACCCAAAATCAATAACCATTCGCCCCTCGGCCCCAGCTGATGTTTACTAATACTCCAAGAAAACCAACATGTTGTGGTGTTCACAACAAACACCCCCACCCCCAGCAAAGTGAAATTTGGGTTGCAAGTGGATTTCATAGAATCACAGAATGGTTTGGGTTGGACGGGACCTTAAAGATCATCTAGTTCCAGCCATCCTGCCATGGGCAGAGACACCTCCCACTAGACCAGGTTCCTCAAAGCCCCGTCCAGCCTGTCCTTGAACACATCCAGTGATGGAACATCCACAACTTTCCTGGGCAACCTGTTCTAGTGACTCATTGTCTTCATAGTGGAAAAACTTCTTCCCTATTTCTAATCTAAATCTCCCCTCTTCCAGTTTGAAGCCATTACCCCTCATCCTGTTACTATAAGCCCTCCACACTTGTATCCTTTCAAAATGGTGTAAAAGTAGTGAGTAGACTCTTGGTATGTGAATCTCTACAAAGAACACTTTCTAACACTTTTAACAAAAGGATTTTAATAAATGCTTGGATATTTAATATGAAAGAATTATTAATTAATCCTGAAAACAGTGTTGGCTATCATTAACATTTATTTTGGAGTACTTTTGGGGATTCCATTTAGCTTTCTGTTTGTTTCTTTCTTTTGGTCCCCACCCTCCACCAGCACAACTGCTAGGACATTGGAAGAGCCAGTCCCCACTTTTATATGCTTACAGCCCTTAAGACCTTCTGAACATTTCCCCATAGAAAAACGTGAAGTAGTTCAAAGTACAAAACCACTTCTTTATAAAGCTCATTTCTGCCATCCTTACTTCATAATGAATAGCATAAAGTGAGTGCAAGGAACCGTTTTCTTTTAAACAGGTGCAGAAAAGGGTTTTCAAGCAAGAGCCAATGAATGTTCTTTTTCACCTGCTCCCATCCCCGGCAGTCTCAAGAAGCCACCCCACACCTCCAGGACCATCCTGGGGCTTCCTGGTATGCACATACTGCAACAAGCTGAGGAAAGGGGATTAGCATCATCCGTGCTAACCAACAGTTGTAGGCTGACTTAAGCCATGACTGGCTTTAAGATGGTGCAGGGCCAGGTGGAGGGTTACCTAGTGCCATGCAAGGCTAGCAAAGGAGGCTCAGAGAGACAGAGCTCTGTTTACTGTCCACCTTTAAAGCCATCACTACTGTGTTATGTGCATCTCTCTGTGACACATCAACTGGCCCAAATGAGCTCTTGGGAAAAAAAAAAAAAAAAAAAAAAAGAAAATCTAATTTGAGCTACAAATCCCCACATACCCTTGAGTGTGTTGGTGCCCCACAGAAGCGCCAGGCTGAAAAAATTGGTGTTCATTCAGTATCACTTACGGTGGGGCCCACGTAAGGAGCAAGTAGAATAATTTATAGAGAGGTAGATATTTCATGTTTTTAAGTGCAAAACCTGAATTTCATTATTTTTCACAGGTTTTTTCCCCCCTCCAAAGACAAAGCTTTGGGAGCAAGCTTATTTGCTACTATGATTTCCAAGTTTAACCTTCAGCCTTACTGAGTCAGACCTCTCATGGTTATAAAGTAGCATCCTATGGTAAATGACACTTTATCAATCACAAAAGTATCCTATTTTCCACAAGCATTAAACATTAATACAAAAATCAGTTTCAAAAAAGGCGTAAGGTAGAAGAGCACAACAACAACAGAAAACTGAGTAAGATAATAACAACATTATTGGGGATAAACCAGACACTTTAACTGAAAAACTCTGTGGTTACAATTTGACTTTAAGCACATATAAAGACAGGTAAAACCAAGTCCTATAAAATTACTCATTGCAGATGCACCCCAAAAAAATTTCCTTCAATAAAAGAGGAAATTTTAAATCATATTCAAGAGTAACTATGCCTAAAAATTATGGATGTCACAGCAAAACCAAGAGGGTGATGGGTATTTGCTTCTCACAAAGGCACCTGATGAAATGATCCTGCAGCTACCTTAAAAGTAAAGTACTTTTCCATACAAACAGTTAAATTCTGGGACTTATTGCTACAGAAGGCTGCAAAGATCAGGAGTATAAAAAGAGGTTCAGAAAAGAACTGGGCAAATCTGTAGAGGACAAATCTACCAGTGCATATTTGAGAAACAACAGTCCTTAAATCACTGATGCTTATAAGTTGGGAAAACATGCCAGAAAAAAAGAACCTTCTCTATTTGTCCAGAACAGCTAACCTGAGTATTGGCCTGTATAGATGTTCTGGTCTGGTTCATCATAGCAGTACTTAAGTGAGTTTAAAAAAAGATAAATATTTTACAGCCCTTACTCACCAACATATTTTTCCATTTCTTTGTCCCCACCTAGCTGTTTAAACACAATGCTATAAAAACCTGTTAGTAGTGTCCTACTGCCTATATTAATAATTACTTAGTGCATTAAATACAGTTATAAAACTGATCATAAGCAAATCCATCATCTTTAATTTAGGCATACAGTGTAATTCTATAGCGTATCGGTTCAGCCACAGTTCTTTAGAGTCTGTTTGTCACTATCTCTTTTAATACTCTAGTTTGAAAACAATTTAATCCTAATAGTAGTTCTATGGTTTAAATGTTTTTAAATTAAAACCTGGCAACTAAAAAAAGGAAAAAAAAAAAGATTAGACCAAAATCAGAGAGTGATCTCTTTTTAAGGCTATCTTCAGCAGCATTTCTTTCACCCCAAAACATATCCTAAAAAAATATACAAAGGGGGAATGTGGGAGCAGAGTAGGTTGGATGAGACCAACACTCTGACTAGAAAATGATTTTATAGTTGTAATGCAATTAAAGTTCTAACTCTGAGGTCCAGTTAATGACAATTCTGTCCTGAACCTCCATGCAACATGCAGTTCAATTTAATTAATGGGAGACTATATTAAAACATGCAGCATCAACTTAAGTTTTAACCAACGTTTCTCAGGAGCACTGGACAGCCTGTTAACCACAGCTGTAGGAACTCTAACATCACTGCTTGCAAGCACCTCATACAACAAAAGACAATTTTAGAAAGGGATAACCAATGTAACACCAGCTTGAAAAAACAACATAACAAGGAAAGGTTACCTGCATGTAACTGTCCTTGGAGATGCTCTAGGTTGTGGTTGCACCCATATGCTGCTGCCTGTTGCAGACAAGAAGCATCAATGTAGAAGGAGGTGACTGCTTGCAGAAAAGTTAGATGTTTCACCTTTCCTGTTACTCCAGGAATCTCCTCACTTCTCCATTCACAAGCGCAAGCTCCAACAAGCAAGCAGTGGTTTTTCCATGGCCCTTCTGTATTTGGTATCACCAGCCCCACAGACAACACAAATGTTTCTAAGTCCAAGGATCTCTAGATGAACAGGAGCAAAATAGTCTACTCACTAAGCAGGAAATGGTCACTTCACTCCACTGCTTTACTCCTCCCTGTTGATTTTAGCAAGGTCAACACCTGCTCAAGAGCACCTAGAAGGAAACAGGAGCACCTGGGTTCCTCCCTCCATATGCCCTTCTATGCAGGGAGGTGTGCCTTTGTATGCAGGTGTGGTAGCTCCATACCTGATGGAGGGATGCTAGGTACTGGTTTTAAGCTCTGTAGAGGTTCTGCTTGTGAATGGTGACAGACAGCTTCACCATGTTCACTTATCCAGAAGAGCTGAAGCAGTACTGCAGCTGTTCTTCTGTACTTTCATTGGTGATAGAGGAAAAAAAATCCCTTTTCCACCTAGAAGTGGACTACTCAAGTGGCAATCTGTGCTCTAGATTGAGACCACACAGTGGTATTTGCTTGCTGGAACCCTCACCGGTGGTGCCCACATCTTAGTAGAAGTGGAGACTATGTTTCTCACATCTTTCCTGATGTCTTAGGGGGCTGCTGTGAAGCCATCACATACAACAGCCAGTGGCCTAGGAGCTGGGTATTCCTTCTGGCTGAGCGCAGCTCAGCAAAACTGCACAGGAGACTTCAATAAACGTTAATTTAGTAGCTGTGCCCTCAAGCTTTACATTTCAGGAGTTAAACATCCCCAGAGATAAGAAGCTATTTAGTAATCGCCACAAACAACGAGTTTATATAACCCAATATGCTACATGACACCTTCTTAGCAACCAGTTTGGCATCAGCTGTTCTCACTTCATTAAATTAAAGCTTTTTAAAGGCCTGTCTAGGGCTAAGAAAGGTATTTCTCCTTCTTTTTACCCTGTGCTTCCTCAGATTTTTTTTTTTTTTTTTTTGGTGTTTTAACAAAAAGTCTCCACCAACAACATCGGTGAATTTTTGAAATGAAAAAACCCCCCAAAAAACTCTTGTTCAAGAAATGAGAAACCCACAAAACTGAACTAACCAAAACACTGCACAGCAGGATCCAGTACTTGGAAGAGACAGCTTCAGAGCAGATACTTTTTTTTTCTTTTTGCAGCAGTTGGTTTTATCACGCTACCAAGCTCCAGAGCAGCCCATGGAGCAGCACGTTGTTTAATTAAAATTTGAGTAACGTTTGGGGTGGGACTTGTTCATTAGAAGATTAGGGATATCCCTCTTAGTGGGGACAATATCCACCCTTCTCCACCATGGCATCACTTGCTGCCCATTTTCTTTAAGATAGCCAGCTAGAAAAATAAGAGGTTTTAGAGGAAAACAAAATCAATGCCTTAATAAACTGACAATGATTTCTTCCTTTACGGTAAACAAGTTGTTCTGCTCTCTCACAGAGGGATCCAAAACCTGCTGAAGGTTACAGAGCCTCCCTATTGATTTAAATGGGCTTTGGATCTTCTCTAATTCCCTCCTCACAGTTTTATTTTATTTCTGAGAGGCCAGATGCTGGGTCCGTATCTGCTCAAATCTATATTTTGCTAATGGAGCTCAGGTTTCCGTAGAAAGAAATGTAGCTGAGTTCCCCTAATACCCATTGCTGGGTGACCCTAAAGGAGAGGCTTAGTCCATCCTGCAAGTGGAGAGATAAGAATCATATTCTAAACCAACCTACTTTAAATGAAATTAAATAGCTGTCAGTGTTAATTGAGGACACTTGTCTGTGGAACCAAAAACTCTGACTTTATTTCTTCCTTCTAAAAGAGCTGCACTTATTTCACCTCTCCAAACGGTGAGATAGGGATGACCTCCCTGGGAACTGAGGGGACAGACGCTTGTGCAAACTGCTTTTAGGAAGAGAGGGGATCTTCTCTAAGTTTCTGTGTAATTATGTTTCACTCACCCTTAGATAAAATGACAAATAACATATACGTGGACCTTTTAATAATAACTATCGGCTGTCTGTGAGTGATGAAGTATCTTACCAGTGCAGTGTCACACACAAATGAAAAAAAAAGATAATTATAGATAGTGCATGTAAAAAAACTCCACAACCCAAAGCTGCAGCTGAGTCCCGTGTGCCACAAAGGATCTCATGCATGTGACACAGGAACGGTCTGGGCTGAAGCAGGGTCACAGAGAAGCAAAAGGGCTGTTCTGTGGTTTTATCTATAGGTGGTATTATAGACCACTGTATTCTTTGATGTCCTTTCTTTAAAACATCATAGAGATTAATAGAGAAATAAATCCAAATGAAACAAATATGGAAAAAAAAAAGTTTAATTTTGCAAGTCATTCATATTTTCCTTCAAAATATGTGTCCTTTTAAAAAAAAAACTAACGACCTTTAGTGTTGCTGCCTTTATTTCCAGAAGATTGTCTCTCAGTTAGCACAAAGTCCTTTGCCAGTCTTGGATATTCAGCGTCTGAACTGTACTAATTTGGCAATCTTTGTAGGAGGTGATATGATCCTTTATCAGGCCAACAAATATAAGTGGAAGAAATTAGAAGGTTTTGTGTTAATTTGCTCAGATAAGCCACATGGTATCATCTCTCCTTATTAGAACCAATGAACATGTGAGCATCTCTAGCATTTCATAAAGCAATTTTCCCTTTAGTCATGTTAAATTCATTCCTAAATTGCCTCCTTTGAATATGCACACCAGTAAAACTCCATCACTCAACCCTTTGCAAGAAGCTGTCCAGAAAGCACTTAATGTGACAGGAGAGAATTAACTCCAAGAAACAGGCACAAGTGTAAAATCTCTCTTTTTGCACTCAGTCTCTGTGATCAAAGCTGCAGAGCCTAACTGCTGAGATACTACATGCAAATGGTGCCATCTGCTCTCCTGAAGACTGCAAAAATCATCCCCAGCATAATGATTTCTTCTTAGTTTGGAGCTTATCCCTTTCTGCTTGAACTGGCTACTGAAATAGAGTCATAGAAACATTTTGGTTGGAAAAGACCTGCAAGATCATCAAGTTCAACTGCTAGGCAAGCACTGCCAGGTTCACCTCTAAAGCATGTCCCTCAGCACCACATCTACATGGCTTTTAAATCCCTCCAGGAATGGAGACTTCACCACTTCCCTAGGCATCCTGGTCCAGGGCTCCGCAATCCTTTCAGTGAAGAAATATTTTCTAATATCCAATCTAAACCTGCCCTGGCACAACTTGAGGCCATTTCTTCTTGTCCTATTGCTTGTTCCTTGGGAGAAGAGCCCAACCCCCTCCTTGCTCCAACCTCCCTTTCAGGGAGTTGTTGAGAGCGAGCAGGTCTCCCCTGAGCCTCCTTTTCTCCAGGCTCAACAACCCCAGGTCCCTTGGCTGCTCCTCACAAGACTTGTGGTCTTGACCCTTCTTCAGATTTGTTGCTCTTCCTTGGACATGCACCTCAATGTCCTTCTTGTAGTGAGGGGGCCAAAACTGACCCCAGGATTTGAGATGTGGCCTCACCAGTGCTGAGTACAGGGGGACAATCCCTGCCTTAGTCCTGCTGGCCACACTGTTTCTGATACAAGCCAGGATGGTGTTGGGCTTCTTGGAGAAAGCACCCTTCTATATGCACTGCTCTCTAGCTGGCAGAGCCAACCGTGAAGCAGTGGTCCAAATCCTGCAACTGTAGTGCTAGGGAAGTTCAGAAGTTTTTATATAGCTATTAATTAAAATAACACCTTCTCTAGCTGCTACACCATGTCCCTTTAAACATATCACAACAGATCAAGGGTCAAAGGTTTATAAGATGATCAAAGCTGAGCGGTCAAGTTGTCTACAACTAGACAGAGGCACGAATTAACCTGGGTACAAGTAAAGTGAAAAATTCAGTGAAAGGAAAAAAACCCGAATGATCTCATTCCATTGTATTTAAAGGAGACAAACTCAGTTTGTCCACCGATACTTTGGGGAGCAGGGGAACTGCATTTTGTTTTCACACATGGAATGAAACGCAGAATGCTCTCCATAAAGGACGAATACTCAGAGGAGTTTTTCATGTTCCGGTGTGGTCTCTGCTTTTTCTCTTTGCTTTTCCCACCTCTTCTTGCCCACCCCCAGTGCTTTTATTTGGAAAGACATGGTGTGAATAAATAAGACCACCAATAAGAATGTGAAGTATTAGCAGAGGAATCTCGTCATATTTCTTTACAATGGCCACATACAGAACTTGATTAAAAATGAATACATGGCACATTACACATTAGACTTTATTAACACCCTCCTCCCACTTTTTGTTTCTCCATTTGATTTTCTCAATTCCAGGCTTTTATCACCAGAGTGGTTTGATAAAAGTCTGGCTTAGTTGTGTGACACTGCAAAAAGGATTGTACTCTCAAGAACATTCTCACCATTTCTGAAATACCCAATTTTTGTCTCACTTGTACTGAAGAATACTTGCCCCTTGGGGTGCTTTCTACTCCACTTGAGTGCTGCAGTTTTTACATTTATACGTTTATTCCAAGTATGTCATTAAGTTAATATTTAATGGATGGCATTTTCCCCCACCTGACTGGGTTAAGGTTAGATGAAGTCCTGGCCGAGCCCCAGCAATGAACGTTGAAGTTGTTCATATTGATTGGTATCACTGAAGAACATGAATACCTGAAAGATTTATAATACTGAGAGCACTCTCCAGGGTTTAGGACTGCAAACACCTGTCCACAACTTTAAAGGGTGAGTGTAGCTATGCTAAGGCTCTGAGTGGAAAGCTCCATCCTGGGCATCTGCCCTTGAGAAGCTTCCAAAGGTCTCCTCTTCCCTCCTGAGCTGCATTGAGGCTCAAGCTCCCACCTACTGGAGCTATGTCACTGGTACATCCGTGCTTGGTCTAACATATCCCTGTCCCCAACCCCTAGATTAGAAGTTCTGGCTTGGCTAGGGACCTGCCTCACCACAACGGCCTCATCTAGCAACTTGGGCTCTCAGCTCAGCCTGGTGACCACTTGCTCCACTTGTTGTGCTCAGATACCATGGGACAGACCCCAAAAGGCTCATTTATTAAGGGTTTAGAGGCACTTTTAGAATAAGAAATGAGCCACAGCACACATCCTGTGTTTTGTGAAAAGGACTTCTGCATCTGCAAGTATGAATCTTTAGCCCATCTGGAAATCCAAATTCTGATAAGCAAATAAGAGCTTCGAAATATTCCAATACTTGGCTGTATTGTAAAAAAATTTCAGTTTGGCTTCCTCTAGAACCTTCAGCTGGAAGACTTGAGGTGTGGAGGTGAATCCTCTTTCCTTCCCAGAATATTTGGAGCTTACAAATTTCTATCAGCTGAGAAACAATTACTAAACAAGACACTGGTGGGGAGAAGTCTTTGCCAGCAAACATGCTTGTGCCACAAAAGGCAATGTTTTCATGAAAAAGAAGGTATTTATAAAAACATGTGATTATTTTGTGGCAAGTGAGCACTAGTTTCAAAACCTGCCAGTGGGATTCCTTTAAACTTTCCTATTCTTTGTTTTTCTTTTCATTTCTTCTGTCACTTGTAGGTAAACCATTTGCAGCTGGTTACAACTTCCACACAGACTAAACTGACTGACTTAGTTTGGAAGATGAAAAGAGCCCATTTGGACCCAAGAGGACCATTTTGATAAAAGCTCAGGCAAGTGCTGAAACTGGTGACTGCAATGGCAGCAGGAATTGGCTGTCAGGGAGAAAACCACGATTTTACCTCTTCCTATGAAGACCTCATGGGGCTTTGGAGAGCACACTCCCAATGGGGTGTCCTTTTCCCTTTTCCTGCCCTCTTCCTTCTCTTCTCCCCTCCACTGCAGCATGATGAGATTCTGACAGGGGTATCTCTGTGACGTGGCTCCCATTCTTGCTGGGTATGAGAAGCAGTCAAAGGGGATCAGGGGAGCAAAAAATCCACGCTTGGCATGGGCCAAGTTAGCTCAGGCTGCTGCCTGTTGATGGCTCCAGCCTGATGCCCAGAGCTGGTTTTGGAGAAAGGAGAGGGAGAGCAATGTGGAAAACCCAAGAGACACAGACATGAGCGACCTGCGTGTTCTACTAGCACTGAATTTTGTGGGGTTTTGAACCCGAAGTGCTTTACAGCACTGCTCCATTAAGAGCAGCAGGATGAGGAGACTTCATCAAAGCCACAAAACAAATCCCGGCTTAAGCCATCAGGTTTCACATGGAAAAAAAAAATAAAAAGAGAAAACAGAAGCCAAAAACGCTCAATAAAACCACAGAGACAATAAATCAGCCCAGCTTCATGCAGAAAAGTTACCTTTGAAACATCCTCTGACAAACGTGCTGAGAGCTTCAGGTCCCTAATGAAACCTGAAACCCCTGGGCTTGTGTTTTGGCCGTTAACTTGGCACCAGTAAGGGCAAAAAAAAAAAACCCTTAAAACATCTCTGCTGCTTCTCCCTTCCCAAAGCATTCCTGCTTTCTGGCACTTCCAGTAGAAGAACCCTGCAGATTCAGCAGGAACTGGTGGGGGAGAGATGCCACCGATGTTTCTGAGAGCTTTTGGGTCAGGCTTTGGTGCTCTGTGCCCAAGAGATGACACCCAACCCTAGAAACAAGAAGAATGGTAACCTCAGCCACCCAGTCTTTCTCAGCATGCAGAGACAAGGCACAGGGAGCGTTTCCTCCCCACAGCTCCTCAAGCAGCGACACAGGGATTTCCTCTTCAAACACCCTCAACCCCATTTCTACTTCTTTTCCAGCAACTTATTATTCTTACAGTGGAGAGTTTAGCGAGCCAAGAGAAAGCACCAAACCCGCTACTTTCCTAGGGACAGTGGGTAAAGGGCAAGGCTGCCCTGAAATTAGCAGATAAGAGCAGACCTTAACTGAAGCTTTTATCGGTTGTTTGTGTTCACCGAGGCCAGATGATTTTCAAGGAGCCGCTTAGAGATTTAAAGCGCTGATGTGACAGGAACTCTTTGATTTTAATGTTCCTGCCCTCTTCTTGCAGGCAGTGTTTATGTAAACTTGAGAAAAACTGCCACTACTGTTCACCTCCCTCATTTTTCAACCTTAATGGTAATTACATTCCACGCATGACAGGAGACCCAGCATTGCCTTCAAGACTGGGGCTGTAACGCTGCCTTTGACATGCCATTACTATGCATTAAGTCATGGATTCGGGAGGGGTGGGGGGAATAACGTGTTGCAAAAGCTTGGGCTTAACGAGCGCTGCAAAAAACGCCGTATTATTGATGTGTGTAAGAGGTTTCAATAAAACGCCGCAGCTTGAGATTGCTAGGGGCATCTAACGGATGGAGGTAATGACAATCCTATCGGAATTTAATTGAAGCAAGGCTTCCAGTTTCCCTGGACTCTTTTGAATCCCAGCCTCTATGCCTCCCATTTAAAGGGCTGTAGATTTTCTTCCCAATCTTCTGGAAGGTGCAAGACAGCTCCTCAAGGTGTGTAAGGGGGTTATGAGGTGGCAGGGGTGTGAAACGTGGGTTTGAGTCATTAGGAACACTCAATAGCTCTTCCCAACCAAGCACCTCTTGCTTCTAAACCTTTCCTTCTATATAAGTGCCTCAGGTTTTATACCTAATCCTTTCATGTCAAAGCTTCTTTCAGTGCTATTTTTTTCATGTCAGATCTTCTTTCTGAGGGACAAAATTTCTATTTGTCTCTGCAAGATCCCCAGCATACCTCTCTTTTCTCTCAGCTCTCCTCTCTTAGCTGATAAACATCCTCTTTTCTCTGTGCCTTGGAAAAACCCCATGCTACTAGATATTACATAGAATCATTTAGGTTGGAAAAGACCTAAGCACCACATCTACACAACTTTTAAACACATCCAGGGATAGGGACTCAATCACTTCCCTGGGCAGCCTGTTCCAGGCCTTGCCAACCCTTTCAGTGAAGAAAATCTTCCTAATGTATTTGTTACACCTGCCTAGTCCTTCTTGAACTACGGACCTCAACAAAAGTTGCCTTTTGTTTCCTGTAACGAGAAAAGATGGTTATTTTAATGTGATGCTTACTTAGCAGATAATTCCCTCCCTCTCCTTCATTTCATCTGCACAAGGCTTGTTTCAGATATAATCCAGTCGGTTGATAGTGTGGAGGGAGGAAAAATAAGTAATGGTTGCCCGTTTTCTCCTCCAGCTACAACACTGTCTGCCCGGACACCTGACTGATGGACACGTATATCCCATGTTTGAGAAAACAGAGCAAGCTGCATCATTAACAAACTCTCACAAGGTACAGCTTACAACTGGTTTCTGCATGACACAACAATGTATGCAAGCATCATCTGAGACATCTCATAGCTGTCAACCACGTCATGGTTGTACATGCAACGGGCAGCAGAGCACAGAGAAGACATTTCGGTCTAGAAGCAAAGTTCATCTGCAAGCTCCCAAGTATCATTACCCATCTGAACCACACTCCTCTCAGCCACAGGCTAAACTACATGGACCACAGTGAGTAATTTCAAGCAAGTCTTGACATAAAAGCATCTTTCACTCAGAGTTTCAACCCTGAAACAAAGCCAACCGCTCTGGGCAAGGATTATTTCTGTAACACTCCAGTTTCAGCCTTGGCTCCAAGACCCTGGAGAGGAAAAATGTGATTTTACCTTGCGCAGCAGCCAGGTTATTTCCCCACCGACTCTCCTGCCAGGAGCCCCTCCAGGACAACCCTTGGCTGCTTCCACGGCCCCAGGCATCGCACATCACCTCTTCCCCTCCCAGTCCCTACCCTTGCCTTGCTCAGCAGACTGGAGCTGAGGCCAGGCCAGGCTGGTGGTCGCAGCACAGAGGTCTGCTCTTAGTTAATCTTCTGCTGGGATGATTTAGCTACTTGCAAGGTTGCAGCTGTTGGCAAAGGATTGTGGCGAGGAACTGGGGGGATCATGCCAGCCCACCATGCCAGGGAGTCTGCCCATACCTCGTGGGAGCAGCAAGATGCCACCACTTCTCCAATATGCAGGCACCTTCAAGATTATTGTAGTTTTAAAACTACCTCTGTTGAACAAGCAACTTTTTCTCCCCATCCTGGAGAGCAAAATGTATGTGTGTGTGCGTGTGTGTACCAGGCCAAAAGCTGCATCTGTCACTCTGCAAACGCACATTCCCAGGAGAGGGGAACTACAAAAAAGAAAATAATTCACCTGTATGTTTAATCTGCCCTATGTGGAGAGGAAACAACTCGGCAGTATCCTCCTCCTAATGGAAATGGACCGTACACCAATTATATTAGTTCTCATTCTTTAAATTACAGATTGGATTTTAAAATTCCACATTGCTTCCAAAGACCTTTTTAAAGGGCTTTTTTTCAGAGTTTTATTTCATGGCCCTTATAGAACTTGCTTTAGATGACACAGTCAAAAAAAAAAAAAAAAAAAAAAAAGAAAAAAAAAAACTTAAACCCCAATCGATTGCTCTGGTAATGGAAATGGAAACCCTGCTTGTCCTTATTATCATGAGCCTTATTACCCTTGTCATCACCACCACCATTATGCCACGAGGCTTTTATTCTCCAGGCTTTGTGAGGAGGTTCAGCGGCAGAAGGGGCAAGCACCCAACCCTCTCCCTGCTCGGAGCTGCAGAGCCACACTCCCATCTGTCAGTGGTTCCCTTAAGTGGTGCTTTATCTTCTCCGCCTAAAGACTTACACTTTATTGTATCTGTCTCACGGTAATGCCCCGAGTTCTCTGCTAAAATCAACAATCCCCTCCAATTACAGCCTGTGCAGGCTTACATAAAAAATAGCCCTTGCCTTATAGCTTGCGATTTAAACCATCAGGGTTTTCCAGGCTGGATCCCCAGTCTCTTGTGAGGCAGTCTTGGGATGCTGGCCCATGAAGCAGGGAATACCCACTTGGAATACTCACTAGAACCCACTTTCCACTTGGAATACCCACCATCCAGTTTAGGAAATATGGTTTCCCCACAGCAGTACACCGAAGACCACGTTTCCTATAGATGCAGAGGTTCAAATTCCATTATCCAGCCTGGATGCAAGTCCAGGTCAGCTCTAGCAATGTTAACAGAAGTTACCAGATTTTTAGGAGAATTAGTGAGAGCGGGGTATAGCCCACAGCAAATACTTTTAAAAAATGCCACATTAGTGACTTTTCTGCAGGCACACAAGACAACAGGTAAGGGAAATGCAGAGGGGCAGGTTAGTAACCTCCTAATTTCAGTAGAATGATAGTACCCTGATTGGGTACTTCTGTAGGCACGATTAAGCTGTAATAACTATACATTTTTCTTCTGACATACAACAAACTGGAATTGGAAAGACTATGCAGGAAGTATAAGGCGTGATTGTGGCAATAGGATTAGACCAAAACATTTCCCGTCATCCAGAAATCTTGGCAGTGTGAACAGTTCCCTGAAGTTCTCAAAATGACCCTTTCCTCTACAGATCTGTACACTGAATAGAGAAAAATACCTCAAAAAGTGTATTTCAATTCTGACTGATACTAAAATGCTGCAGGACATGAAGTCCCCAAGGGGCCCCCACATCTCCTGAAGGTGCTGGAATGGGGTCACACAAAACATGCCACTTTCATAATATCTCCCCAAAACATCCAAGGCCCAGATCTCCCTGTGGTATCCATCCTTGGGAGCCACCAGTGCACAGGGAAAAGGGCACTACTACTTTTTGTGGGAAATCACTGGGCTGCTGCTGGCAAGAACTGCTGTCTTCTCCAGGAGTGGAGCAGTGGGGTCAGGCAGGGCACTGCAGTCACCTGGCCACCATCACTTTGGGACCAGAGCTAGCACCTCTGTGTCACATTGTGCTGTGCCAAAGGGACTTGCATGACCTCAAGGATGCTGTGTTGCAAAGGATAATGTGCTTGAAGGGCTTTGGAGAGAAGGCTGTAGAAGCCAAGAAAGCTGAACCTAGACTTGAGCTCTACATTTCTGTCCTGGGCTCCAGATTCTTACTTCATCTTCAGCTGGCAGCCAGACCATGTAGAAACTCTCACATCTCTCTTTCTCCCTCCTTTGCCTTGTGCACCACTCTCAGTCTAATTAGCTGTTCCTATTATTGCTACCTTTCTCCCATGATTGCTTTGTTCACTCCTAACAATGAGGAATGGGACTCCCTGGCAGTTATCAGCTAATTGGGGCTGAATAAGGTCACTGGCTAGGCATTATCCTGACCAAACCACAATGCGCATTGACATTCAGTGCAAACATTATCCTCTGCGTGAAATATCCCAGCTTTAACCAGAAGCACGCCTTCAAAATTTGGCTGAAGCTGCTCTACAAAAGCTCCGCTGTGGTTCTGTCTGATCCCTGGGGATGAGCTGCAAGAAAGAGCTCACAGAAGCAAACGGTGTTCTACACACCGTGTAAGAAAATTTTCTGGCAGCCTTATTCACCCAGGCATCCCGTGGAGCGACTGTGGTTGAAAGTATGATCATCACTAGGCACAGTAATCGCAGAGATGAACTTCTGCATTCAGTGAATCTCCCATGGCCACACATCACCCGAGTGGTCCCAGAGAGTCTTGCTGCGTGTTGGGAATTGATGTTTCTTTTTCCACAGTCTGTTTGACTAGGTCACAAAACCTTGCTTTCAAACATTTGATTCCTGAGCAGCTGTCCTCTTTAACCCTTTCAGCATCCTTCTAATGATTTGTTTACACCCCCAAAGTTTTGTTGATTGGAGTATTTGAGATGTGTCTACTAATCATCCTAATGCCCATATTCATTCTCCTGTTCATGTATCACCATATCTTTGTCATTTGTGATTAATTTTGTAAACCTTTAAATAATTCAATCAGAAAACTAAAATAATACCATGTGACTAAGGTGCCAGTCAGACAGCATGCTCAAGTCACAGAGTGGCTGTCTAAGAGGTTTGATGGAGATTTGAAGACATGAAGTCTGATGCAAGAAGAAAACATCTTTGTAATTCCTCGAGTATCACTTCCTCTGTTGTTGGGAAGCAAGACTCACAACATGGGCAGGTGTCTGCTATGGTTATGTTCTCTGGGAGGCAATCCGGGAGCTCTGTGTGGATTGCTTTGAGGATGGGTGAAGCATTATCCAGTTCGAGGTGGGCAGGGAGGAGTCTTTCACTTTTCAGACCCACAGTGTCACTCCTAGGACAGCTGCAGCAGTGGCTCCAACAGTCTAGAAAGGACATCTCTTAACCTCAGGGGTGGCCAGTCACCTAGGAGCCAAAACTGGGTCCTGTTCATTAAAGACCAGGATTTAGCCTTTGATGAAATGGTAAATTCTGTCAATGATGAAGAAACAAGAGCTGGGATTGCCTTTGTCTTTTGGGATTAAAGACAGTTTTCTCCTCATAGCGCCATTTTAATTGAATGAGGATGTTGGATTCTCAGGGCTGATACCTTCACATACCCAAGGGAGTCTGTAGTTTTCCTGGCCAGTACTACTTGCTGTAGGTGAAAAATGAGGACTACGTGAGTAAAAAGCCTCATTGAGCTAGGGAGTGAGTGTTAGAGGGTTATACCTGTGGCTCAGGCTGGTTGTACAGTCAGCAAACAGCGGAGTGCAAGTAACAGAGGATGTTGCCTCCCTTCAGCAGCAGTGGAAAGGGGGTGGAAAAAGGGGGGGGCCACTCTTCCCTGCCGGAAAATCTTCATGTGCTGATCACTGACACTCAGATGTTAGATCTTCTGACAGAAAGCAAAGACTTAACCAATCAAGAAGATTAACAGTGATGAGGTTGAGGTTCAGCTCTGATATGAAGTGATTTAACACTTGGCTGTGCAAAACACTGAGCAAGAGAGTTTCCTTGTGCCTTCAGCCAAGCAGAAAATCTCTGTGAAATTATCTAAAATAACGGCATCCTTTATGAGCTTCCATCCCCACACCACACGGTTTCAGCCGGCTGAGGCTATTTCCATGCAGTACCCTGCACTCGGTGCGCACCGTGGCAACACTTCAGAGATGGGGCTAACCGCCTTTTGTACTCAGGAGGCCGCTGTTTGGGCATCCACAAATCTCAACAGACTTAAATATTCCAGATCAAATTTGTAGTTCAGGATGATTTTTGAAGTTTAATTGAAAGTCATGTCGGAAGCCTGCTTCCATCGAGAGCCAGTTTCACTGAATGGGAGTTTAGAACTTCAGTGGGTTTTAGGCTGGGCTTTCAGCAACTTCAGGTTTACTTCAATGCCATTTACAATTCTTACTTATTCAAAAATGAAGAGGGTGGTGGTCCCTATCTGTCGGTTACCCTTTCGCTAGCTTTCCTGCTTTCTCCCTTCCTGTTGCCTTCGCAAAATGAAAAGAGTTTGCTTTTGCATATAAAATAAGTCAACTAAAAATACACCACATATCACTGAAATGCAAGAAGGAATATTTTGTCTTTCCACCTTCTTCCTTTAATTCCATGGACTGGGCAATGATTATTTTTTGATTGCACATGTTGCCTGATAGCTGCCAGAAGCAGAGGTAGACCCCGGCAGTAGAGCTCCATGCCATAGCCTGGTGGAACCCAAAAAAGCAAAGCTTCCAGCCATAAAAAAGGATTGGGCAGTATGTTTGAAGATGTGTCAGTTAAATTAGCTAATCGATACCACACACAATTTGATACTTAATTCAAGACATTCTTACTGTATTTGCTTTTTTTGGAATCCCATGTTTTACTAGCTCAGATTTAGGCTACATGGATACATCCTGTTTTTACTTGTTAGGAATAAATTTGGCTATAGAACCGTTCCAGTTTCCCCTGGTAGTGCAGATGAGCTGCCTCACGCAGCTGTCATCCCTGTTCTGCCCTGTCTCAGGACAGACCAACCCATTTCTTGCAGGACTCTTATGAATGCTGGCCAACCATCTCTTATCAACAAAACATTAAGGATAATACATGACATCATGCAAGAAGCCAGGAAGTGGGCTGGCTCTTCCTATGCTACAAATATTTTGGGGAACAGAAATGACAAAACAATATAAAAGCTATCTAGCTTCTAACAACCGAGGCGCTACCTTCATTATTTGTTTTCCTCAACATACACTTTTAACAAAAAGTGTCTCCTGTCTTTTCAGCTAGGCCCTATTAGCCTCTCAATTAAAAAAAATAGTCAAGATAAAATAAATTATTGCAAGGATATATTATTTTGCATGGCAATGAGCAGAACATATATGAGAATCCAGCAGAGACAGACATTATGTGCCCTGCTACTGTCAGCAAATGCTTTCTATAAAAGCAATAGCAAACCAAAATCAGCTCCTTCCTTCCTACCTGTTCTCAAGCCAAGTCAGTTTGCTACAGAAAGTTGTTCCATTTCCATTTATTTCTATTTTGGCCATGCACAGTTGCTCCCCATCCGCTGACACCACATTACCACATTTGCCACCCCAGAAGGATGCATAAGCCAAGCTGGGGTTTGAGTAAGGGTTGAGGATGCCCTGTGCCATCCTGCCATCCTTTCCCTGCTAGCAGTGGGCTCTGGACAAGACACGGGTGCGATGTGACATCCCACCAGCCCCATGGCTCCTGCCGGGATGCAGTAACACTGGTTTGGGCTCTCTGTCCAGGCACTCACAGCATCAGGAGGTGGCACATGAATCTGGGGATGACTCGTGTCCCTTTGATGACTCTGATCGGAGCCATAGCCGGTGTCGGTGTCCTCTACCCCCAAAAACCTGGCTGGGCTGCTAAGTGATGCCCCTGCTCCTATTCCAGAGCAGCCAGTGGGGATGGGAGATACTTGCCCCCATTTGGTACCCCTAGCAAATATCTTCCATGCAGCGCCGAGGCTGCAGTTTGGCTCGCAGTGCCAAAACACAGTTGTTGGCTACAGTCCCCAGATGTCTTTCTCTGTTTACTTTTCCCCCTATCAAGGCTTTTTTCTAACACCCACGGTATCAGGGTTTGGGGGAGGCAGGGAGATGTCCTGGGACTACCTCAGACATCCAATTTCCAGCAGAAGGGCTGGGACCTTTTGATGCCAGACAGCCCCGTAGGATGCAGAGGTGATTTTCTCTCTGAGTTTGCTCTCTCTATGTCTCCGGTCCGATATCTCAAACTCAGCACCAAACTCTTTCCCTGATAAGTGTAACTAATGGCTTTTGGGATCCAGGAGGATGGTTTGGAAAGGACAGAGCGTAGTGTTTCACCAGGTCAGGGACCGCGGAGAGTTTTAGTGATTTGGGGCTGGGTCTCCCCAGCTCTGCACCCTCCATGTGTTGCTTACACCCCTGTTGAAGCATCCCGTGAGCCTGAGCATACTGCCCTTTCTGAAGGAGGCCATGAGATAAGGGGGAAGAGGAGGGGGGGAAGAGGACACTCCCATCTGGTGGTAGGAAAAGAGATGGAGGGAGATAGTGCCTTTGCTCAGGTGTGAGAAGATGAGCTCTTGTGATTCCTTTGCTCTTTCTCTGTAGCCCCAGAATTCCTTCAAATGAATTAAGTGATAACCTTTCTACTCTAACAAGATCTACCAAGAGGTTAACTAGAAAACTACCTACTGACCCTTAGGACCCAAATGGGTCAGTGTATCTGCACCGTGGCATCACAGTTGGGTGTGATGACTGGAAATCATGTAGGCACTTCTGAATTTACAGCCCCTTCCCAAATCACAGGTTCTTGGGAACAGAGCTCAGCAAGAAAAAAGGGTACTTGAAGAAAAATATCTGGGTAAATGACAACAATTTGGACATCAGTATTAGTTTCTAAGACTTTTAGAAAGAAGAATATTAAAAGTATGTGCTTTGTTCTGGCTCTTTGGGCTACCTTTGCTTAGGTTTAACTAAAACATCTGAAAATGACACATCAGTTTGTTTCAGGTTGAACTCAAAATACCCTCTTCACTAGTTCAATCCAAAGCATCTTTCATTAGTTGTTCATTAGGCAGTAAACAAAGTAATTTTGTACTGATACAGATTAACTCCTTTTTAAATCACAAAAAAAACCCCAAACCAAAATAATGATATGTTCTTGCTGCTCAACTTAAGGCTGTCATAGAAGATCAGTAAGCTTGGGCTTCCCCATCATGCCGGTATTCTTGAAGATTTAATGGAGATGACAATACTCCCTTACAGTTGCTGAGTTCCAAAATTCACAGTTGTATTTCCAAATAAACCAGCTTCATTTGCAGAGGGTGTGTGTATCCCCTAAGTGGCTGCAACTCCTGCTGAACCTGCTGGGTTGCTGTAATACTGTGGCATCTTTGAAAAAGAAAAGAAAAGAAAAAAAAAATCAAGTGTATTTAGGGTGTATGGATGGCTTCCAAGATGGCTTTAAAGACTGCCTTTGGGGCACCAAATTTCAAACTTTAATCCAACTTTAACATATTTGCTTACTTGCTCTGTGTACTGAAATACATTACTGGAAAGGAGTTGAAAGAAGGTTGGTTCAAAGCAAATTGTCTTATTATGTTACCTCCCCTCATCCACCAAGTCAGAATGAAGGTTTTGGCCTATAAAAAAGCTGTGCCTATTTTGATCAGCCAAAGATCTTCCATGGTCGGAAGCTGCCTCTATCATTTACTGTATAAACTGTGGCTTGAGTTTGAAACTGAAACTCCTTGGCTAAAACCAGTTACAGACAGGACTCGGTGTACTAAGTGAAGGTGTTACCACGTACAATGTGAGCAACACTAAAGAGATTGATAATCATTTTTATGTCATGTTAAATTTATCTGGCAGATTAGTATTTGAAATCGTAAAGGTTTTGTTGGAAGAGTAGAACATCAACGCAGCTAATTACAGTGTGAATATTCCAAAGAGTCCTAGTAAGACCTTCTGCATCCTCAAATTTTTCAACCCAGCAACAAAAACTAAACATATTTGCACCTCGATAAACTTACAGGCCATTTACAATTCCAAATATTTCCCTCGCCTTCTAGTATGACTGAAAAGATTATAACAGCAGATTTGATTTTTTCTTTAATCCCTTGGAGAAATTGAATCAGCTCCGACATCTCTGCCTTTTTTCCAAAAAGTGAAATCTTTGAATCAATTTTTAATAAGATTGTAATTGACAAATCCATCGGAACATTAGTGAACATTTAAATACTAATTAGCTAAGCCACTGCTAATCTCTCCTCAGCAGAGCTCACAGACACAAACGTCAATTAAACCTGAGTTTGTCCCCAAGGACAGAAAGGTCAGAGGGTAGTGTTCAGTCAGCTGTGAGATTATGTTAACGCAGCGTTAGGAGTAATAATCTCTGCAAAAAAAAAAAAAAGCTAAACTTTCTCCTTCCTTCTTCCTCTTTTTTTTGTTTAAATAATGATATGAACTATAGGGTGGAGAGAGGAGAAACAAGGGAAGAGTCACAAGAAATGAATCAACAACTGTTGCCTCTTTAGCAGCAAACCAACCAACCATCAATCCATTGCCTATGGAGTTGGGAGACAGTTCATTCCCTGCTTACATCTACATCATTGAGTATCTCGGGCAAACTCTGGTTTGTCTCCACCAGCTTTAGGGGTTTGTTTACTCCTGAAATGGCTGCGAAGTGTTTAAAATGGAAGGGTTTTTTTCCTCCTCTAACAGCCCCCTCACCCTTACCAAAAAAAGAGCACACCTGATGGCCTCACGCTCCTCCATCCTTACCAAGAGCTTCAGAACCCTTTGCTATGGCTAGCAAATATGAGACAGCGGAATAAGTAGTGTGTGCTCACCATGCTCTCCCACTTTGCTTCCTTTTGCTTTTCAGAGCGCTTTATTCCCACTCTGCACTTAGGAGGCGGGTGGTTTGGAGCACACAAACAACCCCATGAAAGTCAAGGGACTTCTCGTGCACTTCGAATTACACAGCTCCTTAAGAGCTTCAGCAGACCAAAGCCGTAACTCATGAGGATTGGCAGCACAGGGGTATGCCTGAGTATATGCTGCAATGTTCCTGCAGATCATTTATTTATGTTGCATTGATGGACTTCAGCACCTGTTAAAAGTTAAGCACTTGCTCCCTCAACGAGGGACTCAAATACTTTTTTAGTTCTGTCTAGCATCCTTTCTTCCTCACACAATCTTCCAAGGAGAGGCTGCCCTGGAGAGTAGCTCCTGAGACACGGAGTCTCAGAAGTGCGGCTCCACTGATAATGCGAAATCAATCATTTCAGACGAGGAGAGAAAGCACGCAAGAGAGGATTCCTGACACCAGCCATCGTCGTGAGAAGTGTGCAGATTAACAGCTCCCTCTTATCAGAAGACGGTTCTTGTGTCAGCCTGCTTTGTCAAAATATTGTAT
>JAVSBS010025152.1:0-51873 GCA_033124195.1 Coracias cyanogaster | reverse complement strand
ACTGTGTTTTAAAATAAATAAATAAAGTCTTATAAACCATTCTACATAAAATTTGTGATAGAGCATAAGCAGCCTCCAGTATGGTAAAGTTGGAGCCAATATAGGAGCACGTGGAAAGTGCAAATTGCTACAGGAAATGTTAGGAAAAGCCAAACACACTGAAGCTTGGTGAGGCCTAATGTACAACATACAGGCTTTCCCTGATCTTGGAAAGCTTTAGCAGTAGACTGTCTTAACTGTGTTTTAAAATAAATAAATAAAGTCTTATAAACCATTCTTCCAAAAAACAAGAAGATTAAAAAATCCCCAACATATCTTAAAAGAAAAGAAAAAAATCTGCTCGTTAGCAAACTAAGTATAAGTTGATTTATTTAGGAGCTTGGGAGAAATCTCAGCAGAGAAAAATATTACAGCTTGCTGTCATAATTTCCTAAAGTTTAAGTGGTCATAGATTTGTAATGCTCCAAGCTAGGAGGGGCTGCTCTGTCATCCAGCCTGACCTGTTATATATCACAGGTCATTACATTTCACCACATTACCTTTGCATCGAGTCCAATAAATTGTGTTTGGCTCAAGACTATCTCCAGAAAGGCATCCGTCTGGATGTAAAGACTTGAGGAGCCAGAGAATCCACCCTTCTCCTCCCCCTGCCCCTAGTGTGTTCCAGTGATTAGGCTCACTCTAATAAAAACACGTGTTACTCTCTGCTTAATTTGTCCAGCTCCAGCTTCCAGCCACAGATTCAGGTTATGCTTCGCTTCACTGGACTGTAAAGCCCTTTGGTGCTCAGCCTTCTCTTCCTGTGAAGATGCCTCTCTGGAGGACCTTTGTGGAGGATAAACACGCATAAGAAGCTCCATCTAAGTCATCTCTCTCCAGCCCTTGATTTTGTTTTACAGCTGTTTCTGTGCTCTCTGGGTATACACCTTACAAGCAGAACCTGCTGAACCTGCAGTATTTCAGTATCATTCTCACCAGTCCCGACAGATGAGCTCAGTAACATCTTTATTCGTGCAAGCGTTACTGGCAATGAGGACTGGAGTAGTACGCTGCAATCCCCTGCTTTCCTTCTGGTCCTAGATAACCAGTAGGGCCTGGTTTTTTTGAGAGTACAACCTCCTTTCTTCTAGATAATGTCTGTATTTTTTATTCTACAGGATACAAACTGGTATTTTGACTGCACCACTTCATTTCACCAGGCTTGCCAAGTCATTCAGACCAGTTTATATCGCTACTCAGTCATCCTGACTGTTACCATTTGGACAATCCTCGCCTTGTCTCCAGATCCTGATTTTACTTCAACTTACAGCTGAAGATGTTGAACTGCCAGGTCAAATACAAACTGCCACTGAACCAAGCCAGAAAAATCCATATTCAATTAAAATTCCTCATTTACATACGACTCCTTCAAGGTTTAGTCCACCTAACATGTACTTCATTAACAGTGCATAACGCTGATTTATTTCTGATAAATGGCATGGCAGAAGGTAGTGCGATAGATGCCTTACAAAATTGTATTACTTTTTAGCAATAAACTTTATCATTCCAGCAGAAGAAGACATCAGCTTTGATCTAAGAACTGATACTAATTCTGCTCCTGACCTTGAGTACTTCATTAACAGAATCTTGTAGAAACTAATTCGTTGTTTTGAGTGAGCCAGATCTTTAATTAACTGGTGTAATATATCCCACTTTGTGGCTACTGCCCGTTTAATATGTAAACATTGGTAATTTTGCAGTGTCCCAGGTCTTCTGTGGTCTAAAATTCAGACAGGATGAGCCTAATTTCACATATTTATGGTCTGAAGATATCTATTTTGCAACCGCTTTAGCATGCAAAGAACCACATTCATGTGACCTTGCTTAAGTAATTTATGAGTCTTTGAGCAAGAAAGGTCTTGAAACACTCTTTTAAAGCCATAGGACTTTGAAAGGAGTAAGTTGATGCTACATGATTAGTACTGGTGTAGATGATCCTCACTGGAGACCACTCATAGCCTTCAGTCATTTTACACGAGAAATGGCTGCTGAGTAAATGTGGCTTATGCCTGAAGATGCTGTTTGTGCTCTGGAGTCTGTAGGTCTCAAGAAACCCTAATAACTTTACCCCAAATTAATAAAACCCACCACAGGGTATCTCCAGGCCAGGAACACACGAGCATGTGCTGAAATGTTTATTTTGCCATCAGTTCTGATGCTGGCAGCCCCTCAGTGGGCTTATCAGCTCTTCTTCCACTTGAATCCCACATGCTGGCAGGGAGCATGTCCATGTCCCCATCCCTCCCCATCCCATACATGCCTGTCACCCCATAATATCTTGTTGGGTTCCAGGCCTTTTCCTTACAATTATCATGTTCCTCTTCCAGTCACCGCCAGACTGAGTCACAGTCGCCAAAACTGATGGAGTTGCAATTTTGACATGTCAAAATCGTTACACAAGCAGAAATCTCCATATCCCCAATGGCTTCCCCTCCAGCGTGGACAACATTATCCGATAAAGTCCACATTTTCTCCAAAATTAAAATCATGCAGATGAGTTTTATACTGTGAGAGAAAGAATACAGCTGTAAGGGTTGCATGAATATCCTGACTTCAGCTCTAATCTTCAGATAACTCCTACTACGTAATATGCTCAGCACCAGGGGGAATATCAAAGGGCTCTTCCAAACAATATTCTCACATAAAATCTCGCTAAACAGCGGACCAAATCCTCATCTGGCCTGCATCAGTGAAGCCATGGAAGGTTATCTCACCAGGAATCTGGTTCAGCATCATGTACGTGGAATTAATGTGGCTTTACTTGCCACTAAGAAGTAACAAAACAAAAATAAAGCCCACGGGGCTATAGCAAAGAGGTTGGGGATTTACCTGAAGCTTGTGTTGATCTTTAACTTGTGTAGAAACTGTGGCCTGATGGCGTCAGTGTGGAAATGTAGATCGATTAGATACCTAATCTGCAGCATGTCTTTCATCTCGGACTGGTTTCCAAACATTATTGTCACAGCTTGATTTCCATGATACCTCCCAGTGTACGTGATCACCCTGTTTCCCAGAGGCCTGGGGTACAGTTCAATATGGATGGTTAAAAATGTGATTTGGGGCCACCACTTCGACATCAGAGCTGCAGCTAGAGCTCTTCTACATTTCCTAGACACATACATTTTTGGATCCACACACTTCCAGGGCTTTGAAGGACAGGATGACTCAGAGCACTCAGACTTCAAAAACTGGCACTTTCCCTGTCTTCGAGAAGTTTGAAGGAGGGGGAAGCCCAAGGAAGTGGAAGCCCAAGGACAAGCAGTCCCTGCTGGACCCCTCCATGAGCAGCGGGGATGGGTGAGCTAGACCACATTCCCCAGCATCAAGCCCAATGCTGCTCTAAGAAGGGGGCTCTTCCTCCCTCCATACTGCCCAGCACATTGTATATAACAGACGCTAGCGTGGACACCACCAGACAAGTCTCTCCCCTCAGCAGTGAGCATCCTCATCATCAGCTGTGCTCTCCTTACAGTGCACAATCAACGTGTATTTCATGACATGACAGACTAGGTGCCCAAAACAGGGTATGGGTTTTGCTTATCTGGGCAGCGCCCATATGCCTTTAAAAAATGTAAATCAAGATACCTTGTAGATCCCAAATTTTTCATCCCTGACACTCAACAGTCCAGCAAAGCCCAGACAGCACCTTTATAGTTTTGATATTTGCCCGATATGCTAGGAATGCATCAGTTTGAAAGTTTGTGTGAATGCAAGTGATTTTCTAGTTGGAATTTGGACACTTGCCACCACTCTTGTCCTTCTGCTGTCCTTCCTTCCCCTCACTTCTGTTTGACCTTTGCTACTGCACTATTGACCCTTTTGGTGATGAGCCCTATGCCCCCAATGCATCAGCCCCACAGTCTCCAACACAAGCCAGAGGAACCTTCCTCCTTGATGGGGCAGCTCTTGGGCAGGCAGCCCCAGACCCTCCATCAGCTCCTCATGGCACCAGGGCCATGCGCTGCCTTTTCTCTGCAGAGGAGGTGAAGGACCACTGCTGTGGGACCCACAGAAACCTCTTTTGGTGCATTATTACTGCAGAAGCAAGCTGCAGTCTGCAGCAGTTCCCACATCCTGGATAAAACTCCCTCCCTCCTCTGATTACTGCTAACTCATACTTTCCAGAGCTGATTTATCCCAGGCCTCGTAAAAATGCTTCAGAGAAGCCAAAGCATGTTGCCTTCAGAGCACACCAGATTCCTTCCAGCACCAGGTATTTTAAAAAGATGTATCCTCAAGGAGGATGCCTCTCCCAGTCCAACTCCCACGTATGAAGGCTTCACACCTACCTTAAATCACACAGTGTGTCAGCTGGGATGAACTATCATCACTGCTATTATTATTAGCACTGGCAGGGTCAAGACTCCCTTATTCTGGTCCCTGCCTCTCACTCTGAATGGGCAAAAAAGAGAGGAAGGGTGGGAGAAGGGAGCAAACAGCTGAGATCCTCAGAGGGCTATGGCAGGAGAGCGAGAGCAGCTGGAGTAAAATGCTGGATTTCCCTAATCTCTGCCCAGAACTTTGTATGTTTGGTCATTGACTTGTCTGCATCTTCACAGCTGGGGTTGTTCAGCCTGGAGAAGAGAAGGCTCCAGGAAGACCTTATTGTGACCTTCCAGTATCTGAAGGCGACCTACAAGAAAGCTGAGGATGGGATTTTTACAAGAGCTTGTAGTGACAGGAGGAGTGGTAATGGCTTCAAACTGGAAGAGGGGAGATTTAGACTAGATATAAGGAAGAAGTTCTTTGCTACGAGGGTGGTGCGACACTGGAACAGGTTGCCGAGGAAGGCTGTGGATGTTCCATCACTGGATGTGTTCAAGACCAGATTGGACAGGGCTTTGTGCAACCTGGTCTAGTGGGAGTTGTCTCTGCCCACGGCAGGGTGGTTAACTAGATGATCTTTAAGGTCCTTTCCAACCCAAACCATTCTATGATTCACAGATGTCCTACTCCGCTTCTATGTTCCAGGAGTTATAGGTATTTAAGCAAGGTGCAAGTGACTGTAGGTGGCTACAGTGTAGCTAGGCTACCATTAGCCAAACCTGTCTTTGATGAGTAGATACCTTCACCTCAGTGGGCCATCAGGAGAGAAGATCACCTGCCCATGTTCAGCTAGGACCTGGATCCACTACTCCTAAGGTCATGCCTCCAGCCCTGTGTTCTCCTTGAAAGCAATTATGCCAAAAAGTTGGGTTCACCAGTTACCTGATCAACTCACTTTCACTCTGTCCATTACCAGACTATTTTTAGCTGCTGTCTAATGTAACACACTAAAAAAATTAACCCTTGTCTTTCACTGGCACTGCTCTACAAAAGGCAAAACATACTGAGGTAGAAGTCTGCTAAATCAGAGCCAAGGAGCAGTAGAACAACACCCTGCTGCACACTGGGGAAAAGGTCTACTAAGAGGCAGCAAGCCAAGCCTCACCTGGCTTCTCTGAATGCCCCCAAAACCTTCTCCTGTTCTTTCAGAGACTCCACGTTTCATCTGGAGAAACCAACGAGAGAAAACAAACAACCTTAAATGCTCCCACATGTAAACAGGCTCCCATAACAATGAAAATGGAATATACCCAGCAATTAAAGCCCTTGACTTTCTCCTAACTAGGCTGGTGGGAAAGCAGACAGGCAATGAAAGATGAGAAGAATACAGACCCTTGGTTTTCTTGTTTCTTACATCCCTGGTCAGCACATCTTTTCTCTTCCAGCAGAGCCATATCACGTGTGCCTGCATCCATCACGCAAAGGGCTGTGTAGACACAGAGGAAACTCTCTGCATGATTAAAACCAGTGGGACTATTTAGTGGACTCTGGATAAAGCCTTGCTCTAAAGGGTTTCTATGCCGACAGATCTGTCTGGCTTCAGCAGTACTTTTCTCCCCAAAACAGCAGATCCCCATCATTCCTGCCACCAGGCAGGACACCAGAGCAAACAGTCAGATGCCTGCAGTGAACAACTTCTCTCCCTAGCCAAGAAACCATCCCACAGATTTAAGATAATAAGTTATTGTCCTCTTAAAAAGCAGCAGGCACACTGATCATCCCCATTAAGGAAGCAAGACAATTTTCTTCTCTGAAACTTCAGTCTTTATAACATAAATGTTGCAACTTCTCCAAAGGGAACAGTGGAGTAATTTAGTAGCCAGAGGACAAATTCACAGCTTCCCCATATGCTGTTGGCCAACTGGGGGAAAAAATTAAAGGGAAAGGGGGAATTTGCAATGCTGAACTTCTCTTTTTCTTCTTTTCCTTTTGAGAGCATCACTCTTGCCATGGGGCGGTGGGTTGCTGGAGGGATGGTTTTCCTCCCAGCAGCCAAACCGAACACCAATCCATTCAGCTTGCTTTCCAGGCTCATGCTAAAACATCCTCAGCCAAGGCCCTTGGGCTTCAAAATCTTCTGCCCCTAAAAATCTGCCAGGGCCCTGCTTGGCAAGCTGCCATCTGTATTATAAGGCTTTTCAGCTTAAACCGCTTTTAAAATACGTCTTATTTTTGGTTTGTTGCCATGAGGGCAGGCAAGTGCTTGATTTGATGGGAGTCGGGTATGTTTGGTTGTATTGAACAGTGACACTCTTCCCTGCATCTGTGAGAAGTACAGCTCTAAATAGATGCATTAACAAGTATCTCCAAAGCTACCTGGCAGCCCAGATTTTTTTCCCTACTTTCTTGGTTTACATGCATAAAGTAGACCACAGAGATACCAGCTGGGGCCAGGTAGGGGATGCATAGGAGAAAAATGAGCAGAGATGCTCGGTTGGAGCTTTTCAAGATAGAGGAAAACCAGGGAAAGATGACCTGAAAACACCACCGGACAATTCCTCTAGCATTAAGGTTTGCTGAAGAATTGGACGTGGCCCTAATTAGGACCATGTGGTAGGTATGGTGTGTGCATTTCAGGGTGAGCAGCTCCTTGGCTCAGGAGGGGCTGAGAGCACGGGGGGTTTGTCAAGAGAGAGTTTCCCCAGTCCCAAGAGGATGAAGGGACCACATATTTTTAGGAAATGGTGTTTGCCAGTGGGCATCCACCAAGATTTTGGGTTACTGGGCACTCCAGCAGTGAGCCAGCTTTACAACCCTCAAGCATAGCCTAGGTCTTTCGCCCAGTGTTTTCCCAGAGGTTTCTAGTGAGACTCCAACCTAGGAAGTATAATGGTGAAGGGGCTGAACCCCAAACTCCCACCACTATGTCATTCCAGAAGGTAATAGATGCTCTCGGGTAGTTTTGTGTGGTCACCAAGGAAATGAATGTATTGTTGGAATGAAGGAGATAAGGACCATCTTTTGATCCTTGAGCAGCTAGAAGATTTATATATGGTGATTGTTTAACGTGGGATTAAAAGGGATTCCTTGTTCTACCCTCATTCAACTTGGGTTTTGCCCATCACTGAGATATCATTGTGTGACTAATTTTGTCATCTGAAGGAATGAATGCATACCAGGACACCAAGTCTTGCTCTGAATCAAATCTACACATATAGAATGAAGTTGCTCAGTGTGACATGATTTTACATGAATGTGATACAAGAGCATCTGTACACCCTGAGAGTTAGAGAGATCTTGAGCTATTTTTTTTTCCTTAAATCACATATGAAAAAGCCAACATGTGCATACAGCTACACCTGTTATTCTGCTTCTTTATACACCCGAAACAGCCAAACTGTTTCTGAAAGTCTAAAAAGATGACCTGTTAAAACTGACCACCCTAATTTGCAATATAAACACATTATGGCTCTCTTGTACATGATACAGAAGGACACATCCATTCACTTCGGCTTAACCTTCCAGTTCCTTTTTTAATCTCCTCATTTCTCATGATTGCATTTCATTTAAATGTATATATATACACACACACCTCTGTGTTAGCTTCTGTTACAGAGGGATCATAAAGACTTTTTACCAGAATTTCACCATCTTCCTAACAGCCAGGGTTTCTGGGGGACAGTAACAGCTTTGCAAAACCACCCTGAAGCACCCTAATGGTACAGCTGCAGATACAGTGATTACATTGTGTTTCCTCCAGCCTCTTTACTACATCGGATAGATATATTGCCATTCATATTTGAATCCCTTTTGGTGGTGGTTTTCAAACAAAAACCTCAAACCAGAAAAGGATCGACACACAATTTACTTACTTGAGCCATTCAACAATTGCTGGCACTGCAATACCAGCACTAACCAGCAATTCCGTGGCCTTTTTCTTCAGTGTTATTCTTGGTGCACAAAGACTATTGGCTTTGAAACTAAACTTTGCCCAATACCATTTCCATCTCACATAGTCATAGAATCATAGAATGGTTTGGGTTGGCAGGGACCTCAAAGATCACCTAGCTCCAACTCCCCTGCCACAGGCACACACCTTCCGCTAGACCAGGTTGCTCAAAGCTCCATCCAACCTGGTCTTGACCACATCCGGTGATGAAGCATCCACAGCTTTCCTGGGCAACCTGTGCTACTGTCTCACTACCCTCATAGTGAAGAACTTCTTCCTAATTTCTAATCTAAATCTCCCCTCTTCCAGTTTGAGGTCATTACCCCTCGTCCTATCACTACAAGCCCTGGTGAAAAGTCCATCCTCAACTTTCTTGTAGGTCCCCTTCAGGTACAGGAAGGCCACAATGATGTCTCCCTGGAGTTTTCTCTTCTCCTGGCTAACAACCCCAAGTCTCTCAGCCTGATCTTCTCTTCCCTTTTTCAATTTTTTTTTGTTCCTTGCATTAACAACTAATCACAGCCAGTATCTACAGTCTCTCAGGCACAGAAATGCTCATATTTTGGCACAAAGTCATGTACCTTGGATCTGAATCCATTAACACTTCAGAGGTCTGGTGCTTTGCAGTTACAATGACAATTTAATATAGAAAATGTCCTTTGGGGAGCTTATGTTTTTTTACTGTGGCTTTGTTTACTTGTTTATTGAACAGAATTGGTTTAATTGTTGGCTATTCAGATTTATAAGTGACTGATCTAAATAAGTCCTTAGCCAAATGGCAGGGAGAAATCCTGAGGCTCTGGGTTTTGGTGAGATTAAATGTGTTAACTATGCTTTAAAGCATTCGATCAAAGTGTGTTCGGCAGACTCCCCCAAGGACATCCAGCTCTCTTGCTCACCATGCTCCAGTCAGCTGAAGTTTTCTATGGGATTGGTGGTTGTATATATGTAGGATATATTTAAGTCGTCCACTAAGAGCATCTATGTAAGCCTTTTGAATGAAGAGAACCTTGGTTTGAAAGTGGTAACTCCAAAGACCGGCCATATAAAGTACTGCCAAAGCAATAAAGCTGCTTTTTAGCTCACGTGAAGTTTCAGCATGACCAAATCAAGCCTTCTTTTACAGAATTACTCTCCAAAATATAAATCAGAGCCTCAGCGAGCATGTTGCCTTCTTACCGTCTCTTTGCACCCCCCTGCAACCACATTTTAATCTGCTTTTTGCCAGCTTGCTGTACCACTGCTTTCCCCAACCTGGGCAGGCATGTTCCTCAGAAGAGCAGCTCTTTGCAGGGCCACTTTTATGGTTTTACAGAAATTATGGCAGAAAAAAAAAAGTAGGCTCATCACACTTTCCCTGGCCCCATTTAAAATAAGCTAGACCTTTCAAACAGCTTCCAGGCATCAGTGTGTTTTAGAGTGTTGTTTTCTTTCCCACAATGTGCACTGTCTCAATTCTATTCCTACTACTATTTTAGCGACAAGGTGAATTCTTGCAGCTTTGTACTAGGACCAGGGAACTAGAAGGAGAATTATCTTTAAGTGCCTCTAAAAACATGCATTTACATCCACACAGAAGAGGAGCAGCATCCCTGGAACGGCAGAAAGAGCAAGGGAGAACCAGACGCATGGCATTAAATACCAATTGCACCAACATATGCATGTGTGTGTCTGTGTATGAATCTGCCCAGCTAGAGCTTCTGTGGTATTTGAAAGGACAGTAAACCCTGAAGAGCCTGAATGTTCACAGAGGAGCTTATCAGTTGTTGATGAGGCCCTGTCCAGCCTTACAGACAGCCAGTTTCCTTCTGCACCAGGGCACCAGTTTGCTGTGGAGCCAGCAGAAAGGTGATAAGCTGCGGAGAAGATTTTTTAGGAGTCTTGCCTATCTTTCACACCAAGTGGCCAGAGCACATTTTCCACAGTTGCCACTTACAGATAGGCTGGCTGCTCTCGGATAAGGTCAAGAAAGAAATAGGAAAATGGGTTCCAGTTTGCTTCCTCTCACAGTCCCATAGGACTCTGAGCTGAGGCCAGACTTTTTTTTCTCCCCCTCTCTTTTTAAATATATAAATCTCCCAGAGCTTATAACTGCACCAGACAAGGTAGCTATGGAGTCAACTCAGAGCAAGAGACAGATTTCAGACTGGCTATCAGCAATTCCCTGTCTGCAACTGCCAGGCAGGAAAAGGCTGCAAGTTCTGCCAGCTGATAGCAAAAGCCTCCGTCAAAACGAGCTGCAAAACTTTTCCAGCCCTCTCAGAGGAAAGAGGTTCTTGCAAAGTTTACTTTTTGCCGAATTGTGAGCAACTCTTTTTAGGTCAGGCACCAAGGTAAGGGTGATGCAGAGGAGGATAGTATCACGGCTTCACCAGGATGCCCAGTTCTGGGACAGGGCAGCCTCACCCTTTGCTCCACAGGCTGCTTCTCTAGATACCATGGGAAAGGCAAATACGCAGCGGCTGAGGCTAGCATTTGGGTGAGATAACATTAGAAAGCTCCATGGGGGGGGGGGCTTAAGCTGATGTCTGAGGTTGCTATATCTTCATCTTTGAATCTTGTTCTGGATGTTTGACCCCCTTGCAATGGCTAGAAGCGTACCAGGGCATTATCCTGGTCACTGCTTTCCAAACTTGCAAATTTACCCTTGCAGGTTAAAACATTTCACCTTCAACTTCTGATGATGACATGAGTCATCTCCAGTTACTTGCTGACCCGCCTTAGGATAATGCACATAACAATACACAATCACTATAAATCTGACGTCCTGTAGGACTTTGATGGGGTTGCATCCAGTGGGCAGTTTTCTCTCACAGCAGAGAGAAGCTCTGCCAAATGCAACATTGCCTTAGCCCCTCTCAGCATCTAAGCGAGCCATCCTCCACCAAAGAGCCTCCCAACAGAAGAAAGAGATTTGAGCAAAAGGCTACGTGATGCTTCAAAGGCTTTGCTGAATCTCTGCTGCTCTAAGGCATAAATTTGAAATAATAGAGAGCCCTGTGTTCGAGAACTTTTCTGCCAGCCCTTTTGAGTACTGCCAGTATTTTGGGGTCAACGTGCTAACAAGGAAACGGCTGAAGGGGACAAAAGGATTTCAAAAGTTTAATTCCCAGTTCAAACAATCTCTGGAGTCCAAGGCCTGGGTTTTCAAGCTGCCCTGTCTCTTACATGAAAGCACTGGTATCTTCCACTTCTTGCCAGCACAAATCGAACACCTCTCAGCCGAGCTCCTCTTCCTGCAAGCTACCGTGACAACTTTGTCCTGGTGATGCACAAAGGTTCACCCCAAAACGTGTTTGCGTTGGGCTCATGCAGTGCTAGGCACGAGGTGGTCTCAGCATGTCCCAGAAAATAGCTCTCCCACCTCTAGCTCTCAAAGGGAGAGGAAAAGGAACAGGAACATTTTTTTATCTTCACGTGGCCTCCACACAGGCCTGGCAAGGTGCTGCCAGCATCCTCTGTGGCTGCCACCCACCACAGCCCCGGCAGCTTCACCCCATGGTGTGCCAGAGGCTTTGCAGCCCCATGCTGCTCCCTCACAAAGTGATAACACTTCTAATTAGCATCAAGACCTTCCAAAGGTGGGGAGAGGTGGGATGGGGGGACATGGAGGTGGCTCGGCTGGAGCTGCCCCACTCCTAACAGTAACAAGGTGCTGGGGCTGGAATGAGGAGAAGCTTGGAGATAAGAGAGGGCAAGAGGGGAATATTTTGCTGACAGAAAAGAAATATGCTTGGGACTAACGTCTAGTGCCAATGATATTTTAATCTCATTGGCACGGAGCTGCAGGCAGAATTAAATCGGTATGTTTGGTGCCTTCCCTTGGGTGGATGGGCAGAGGGAGGGAAATTCTCCCTGTGCCATGCAGCACCCCAGCCCCAGGGGGAAGAAAATATTCCCTGATCCAGCAATCGAGAACTCACTAAGGAAAAATAAACTCGAGGCCCAATTTTCCCTCAAGGCAAGCGTTATGTCGGTGTCACCAGTAACTGCAGTGAAGTGGCTCCTGACCCATGTGGTGCAAAGAAGGGAAGAGCCAAACCTGCAGACTCCCGGGCCCCCGATCCTATTTAGCAGTGGCAATTAATGAGGCACCACTATGGCTGAACTGCTCACTGCAAGACCACCTCCATGACCCCTATGTCTGTCAGCAGCAACAGGAGCGCTGACCTGGCCAAAACGTTCTTGGCGTTACCAAGAAAGCTCAGCACAGGGGTGGAAATCCATCGTTCAGAAGGGCCCAACACCAGAAGATAGTATTCCTGTTTTATGGTCTGCAACCAAAAAGGCACCACGTGCAAGACAGAAGAGATTTTTTTTTTGTCCCTTTGCTCTTCAGATACCAAACAGAGCCACACACATGCAAAAGAACATCTCTTGTAGAGCCACCCATGTCGCAAGGACAGACATCATACCGTCCCAGCCACAGCAGTGCTTTTTTACATCCCCATTTGCAAAACACTTGTTCCTTGCAACACCTTGATGTTGTCCTTGTGCAGCAATTCCCAGTGATGCAGAGATACAAGATCAGCGTCAGCTTCTCCTACAACAGACCTCCACACCCCCTCCCAAGCAAAAAAACAGGGTATCTCACAAGCCACCTTTCCACTAGGGAGATCTGACTAACTCCTATCTTATAGCTGATAATGAAATAGCTCAAATTATAGGGTGTAGGAAAGAGGAATCTTTTGACCGAGCTCATAGCACTTTCTACAGTTCCTAATGTAATGATGGGTAACTATCAAACAACATGATATTTGAGTACTATTAAAAGTAGTTGTACAAGTTATTTAGGCAGGCTGCTTGAGATAGCTGTCTGATTAGACCTGGGACTAATAAAGCATCTCAGTTCACCTAGGTTGATAAAAGCCATTCAGACTACATGGGTGAATCCATGCCTGCTGCTGGCACCCAGTTCAGCATTTACACCTGACCGCAACATTCACCCATTCACCTAGCACAGCCAGATGAATTCTCATTATGGATGGAGAAGGAAGGAAAAATGTAATTTTGCTCCAGTTTAATTTCTGGAGCATCAGAGGGTGATCCAAAGGAAGAAAAATAAAAAAAAGAAACTAGGTCTGGAGACACGCTACTTTAATTTGTCAGTGTATTGCATGCTACTACAGAGAGCTTTCACTGTAAAGAGCCTCCAGTGTGGTCCAAAACAATAACAGGGTATTTGTCAGGCAGGAAGAAAATTTTCATTATGCCAAGGGACACCAAAAACTGGAGAACAGACAGTGGAAAAAACACATTACTGCAGCCTGGGAGCAGAGGTCTGCCAAATCCAGAGCGTGAAAAACAAAAGGGCTGTAACCTATACTGGATAATATCAGGGAATACAGTAAAAAGGTTAAAAGAAATCATCCTGTTTATTGCCTGCCTTTGTTTAGGCTTACAAGCCTGAAGGCTCATTTTTCCCTCTTGACCACTAGTTTTGGGGATTTTTTTTTTGTCATCGATTTTTACAAGATGTTGCTTTTCTTCAAAGAGCTCACACACTTCAGTGCAGAACTGGGACGTTGGTCACTCCAGGAGAGGAAAGGCCAAACGAGCACACAAACAGAGGGAGGAAAAAACCACATCCCAAACGAGAGCCATCCAGCACCAGAGACATGCACAAGCTGCCTTGTAAAATGTGACAATCAATATAACAAAGAGAAATTAAATTCCTGCTGACTCTGATAGACATTGTGCATGCTGGGCCTGGATATTTCCTCCTCTCCCTCTCTGCCTTAAGAGAGGATGTTATTTGAGCCAAACATGAAGCCGAGCCTGTCAATAAAGATTTATTGGCCTGCTGACAAGGTCTACCAGTTGCCAGCAGCACCATCACAGTGGGGCTCAGAGAAGGCAGGAGCATAAGAGTTGCTCAAGAAAGCATCACTCAGACTGATGGGACCTCAACATCACATATGTTTGCCTAAACTACCAGCTAATTGAGGTGGGAAACGACTTCTCAAGACGATGGGGCCCTCATCCTGATCTTGATTAACTCTCTTTGTATTGTGGTTTACAGAAGTATGTCAGCGTTCTCCATCAATCTGCCAGCAAGTCTTTTCTCTAACGTATTTCAGCCTGCCACTTGGCCTTTCACTGCGGATAGGTGCTGCCACGGCTGATATAACTCCCGCATGACATCAGGGAACTGTGCTACCTCTTCCTGCTGCTGCTGACCTTCCCCCATCGCAATAAAAATGAAGCAAGTCAGCAACTTAAAAAAAAAATAAAATAAATGGTGTCCTGGAAGAGTTGTAGATGTGGGGTGGGATTGGAAGTGAATATTTGTCAGGTGTCTTTTCAAATCCTCCCTAGAACGGAGAATAACTATAGAAAGTGTTGGGGATGATGTCATTGAAAAGCGTTGGTGCTGCTTCAAACATATCTGTTGGTATCACTTGCCAAGTAGGATTATAATATTTTAACTCCTAAAAATATTACTTTTCTTGAAATCAATAGGTATGTTATGCCATCTGAGTAGGGTAGTTTACACTGCACTCATAAGGAACTGAAGTTGCAAATGCAGGTTGGGAAATACCTGCTGGGGCAGCTTGATAGGAAAGAAGGTAGAACTTACTGACCATGACTACTGAGAAAGCAGCAACGCCTGCCTCTGTAGACTGCTTGGCACATCATTGCGCCCTCTGTACCCCTGGCAGTGCTCCACTAGAGTCCTGCATGAGGTATCAGGTGCACTGTTTCAGGCAAAAGTAATAATTTCTCAGCTGTGCAGGCAAAATGCATTTACAGTTACAAAACAGCTTGAGGGAAGGAGAAAAAGGACCCAAGATGAGGAAAGCTGGGCTGAAAGTCATTATCTTAAAACCCATTTCTGCCTCTAGACCTTGCCATGCATCCTCTTTTCCTAGAGGACCTTCCTCTTTCTGGACCACCATGTCCTTCTGCTACCCCAGTAGCAATCCCTGTGGGCACTGGTGGTCTGCTGCAAGACGACACATGGACTAAGGATTCTAGAAGAGGGCACAGAGGGAGCAAGCAGAGACTAGAAAAGTGGCTTTGAAGGGAAGGTCAAAAGAATCAAGATACCTGCTGTGTTAGTGTAAAAAGACATGGGGAAAGGATATTTAATTTTCCCATTGCCTATCACAAATGACACAATATATTTTAAAAAAGGAGAGGGTAACCAAGCCCATACATCATTCAGGTGCCTAAATAACCTTGTGACTACAACATGTATTGGTTTCAGGTTGGGTTGTCAGATAAATGGCTCCTTGTGGATGTTCTCTATTGCTTCTTTGGGAAAGACCTTCCTTTTACTGTGTCTCTATACAGCACCTAATTCAGGAAGGTCCAAAATGAAAGCCTATAGTCAGTGACATAAAGCCCACTTCGGAAAAGCTAGACAGTTTACATAGCTGGAATAATTAGCAGGGAATATTCTACTTGCTTTATCTGTCATTTGGTCATCAAAAAGTTCAATATTAATTCAAGATCCAGAAGAAAATCAGCCTCAGAATCCTTTTTTTTTTTTTTTTTTTCCATTACCCTGGAATTTAAGTGGCTGCCATTTGAACTTCACACATAGATACACACTAGATCATTAAGAGATAAAGACCAAAAAAGCCTCAGATAATATGCAGAGTGGTAATAAGCTGAAACTTTTGCTGTGTCTATTTTAATTGTTTTTTAGGTTCATCAGAAGAAATATTTTTCTTTCCTAAATGTAGCTATATAGCTAAATATTTATCTTTTATCATCTTCACCACTGCGAGGAGGTGCATGCAAATTGAGTCTGCACAGAAGTTACCTGCCGCAGTGCTCCACATGCTAAGGTTCCTGTGAAGGAGGAGCACGCTGAGAAAGGTAAGCACACAAATGACACATGAAAACCAAATGGAAAGGTTTCTAAGCTGGACATTCTGTAAGGCATCTTCCCAGCGGGTCAATTAACAGGTTAGTTTCTCCAAACTTCTCAGAGTAATTTTATTCCTTCATACCTTAGGTGGGATGTTTTTTAAACACGAGCTTGCTTTCTTGTAGGTGACAGAGCCAAAAGATGCAAAAACGATCATCTTCAATCATCTTACAGCCTTGTTGATGTGCACCAACAGACAGAGAGAGGATTTCTCATTTAGGAGGAGGAAGCAACCAACTTAAATCAATTGCGGACCAGCCTGTGAATGCCGCCTCCTTTTCATTTTTTTTTTTTCTTAAGATAGGATGGGTTAATTTCCCAGTTCTACACAATTTATCTGTGCTGAGCTGGAAGAGTGTTGAGTGGGAAAGGGTTTCATTGTCCACTAGGGCCTTATGGCTCTTCAACACCCACCACTTCTGCCTCATGTCAAAGAAAAGCAAATAGGTTTATTAAATAGCTGTCAGGCCGAATGAGGCTGTACAGAGAACAAACAGAAGGGAAATTGGATTAGAGGCAGAGTACATGCCACACTAAACAAGGGTACAGATTTACGGCTTGCTCTGCACAACTGGACAAAGGACTTTGAAGAGGAGTTTTGGGGAGAGGGGAGCTGAAGTCTGGAGAAGGGACGGGTGACCCGTGCAGCCCTGGCAGGGTGGCAGCCATTCTCCTGCATAGAGGTGAAGATACCCCTCCTCATCCAAGCTCCTGGTCGGATTTCTCCAGCACATCCTTTCAGCATGTGAATAGAAAGCATAGCAGGCTGTCCCCTGCCCACCTCCCTCTGGGAAGATGCCTTCACCCTGACCTTCCCAGGCGTCAGTCCTACATCACACCATCTAGCCCAGCACAGGCAACAGGAGGAAAAAGGACTCAGGGCAGAGCTACAGAGAATTCAGCTTTCCCCGATAAAAGCTTTGGCTCACAGGCAGGCTCGGAGAGGCTGGGCTCTTTAGCAAGTGGCTGATAGTTATTCCCAGAGAGACCCCAGCCAAATTCTCACTGCAATGGAGGAAGTGCCAAAATATTTTTAAGTTGTTTTTAGCTGGAAGAAAAGGGATGAAAAACGCAGATGTACTCACCAAAGGGACTGCAGAGGCGGGTAAGGGCAGAAGGACAGTTATGCACCAAGCAGTGTAAGGAGCTATGTGTTTTGGGGCTGGAAAGCTGCAAATCTCAGCTAGTTACACGTGCAGTAACTGGAACTATTACCTGTGTTGCTATAGCAGCCTGAACTTTTCTTTTACTAAGGAAGCTATACAACATCACCCAGAACACAGTAACTGACTCCACCATGAGAAGCAGCAAGTCTTGAATGGTTACCCTTGCACCCACCTTCAAAACCTGTGGTTTTGTCTCCTGCAGCCAAGCTGGAAAGTGAAGAGCTAGATCCCAGGTGCTCCTACACACTTAGGTCCAAGACCAAGTACCTGTCTGGGCCTTTGCCTCAGCAACGCACCTCCAAACCCCACCAGACAGGTTGGGCTTTCTTTACACCTCCAACCCAGCGCAGCAGCACTATCATCTCAAGAGCACAGGATTTCAGGAGGGCAGAACCCCTCTGATGTCTTCATCACTGTCACAGCTTAATTCCTGTCTTTATAACAGCACAGCTCAATGCTCTTCTTGGCTGTGCATTGCCCTGCATGTTTGCATCGACAGAGTGCTCATAACCAACATTTCCTGTGGTTTGAATTGACTGGCACTGGGATTTCTCCTGACTTGCTAGCATCTGCTAGTAGAGCTTGTCCAACCCCCAGGAAATGCAAGAAAACATGGGAGAGTGGCTGCATAGAGCGATTTTTTCTGTAACAAGTTGTCAGATCTTAATTTTGTGTTTGAATTCATCACTTCTTAGCCAAAAGAATGTTCCTATTTCTTTGCGTCAGAGAAGCACAATAAAAGCATGAGCAGGTGCAACTCTGCACTTTCCTACAAATTTCCATGTCTTCACTCATTTAGCTTGAATTTGTGTCATACTTCATGTTACGCACAAAGTGGCTGTTGGGTTTTCTTCAGTGACTGACTGTAGCGCACGCTGTGATAATGACCTCACACCAAGAGACTTCAAGGATCTTCAGCTATTTATCTCACACCCAGTCATTCCAAGGTCTTCAGGCTAGTGTGCGTTTGGAGTTACTCTTGATGAAATATTATTAATTTTATTAAATTGCAGGAATTTTACTCTGAAGAGCAGTTGTGAAGATTGACAGCAGGCATGAAATACATTATCTATAATGGTGCAAACACCAGGATGCTGCAAAAAGAAGGGTCTTCACTCCTTGCATGGTCCTTGTGCCATATTCTCCAACCCAAGCTCATCTAACGAGGTCTCAAAGGTCTTGTATAATGAAATATGTTATATTAAATTAAACCTTTATATTTGTTATAATAACACATTAGCTGATCCATTTTCAGTCACCTACATATAACACCTGAGATATAAAAACCTTGGCTCTCCTGTACACCAGCAAAAATCCTGAAGTCTACCAGATGCACCAGTGAAATTCTCTGAATAACTACTGTATTAGCATCTGTAAGATGATGGTTGAGAGCATGAGGAAGAATTCAGGTATGTTCTGATATTTATTCAGGCATATTATAGTAAATAGAAAAAGACAGAGAAAATAAAGTTGGGGTTTGGGTTTTTTTGAAGTGGGGAAAGTGCAATCAGGATAGCCTGTGTCACACTGGTGCCACAATCTCTGATATCTCAAGGTCTTAGCCTGAAAACACAGATATTCCTTTTACAGTTAGAGGCTGGATCAAGGTCTGTATTCCAGCTGACCAAACATGAACTAGCCTAGGTCCTCAGGCAAGCACAACATGTTGTCCAGCTAATAATGTCAATATAAAGATACCAGGTTGCTTGAGGGATCCTGTCAATAAGAGCAGCAGTCTGGGTCTGAGTGGGACTACCCAAAAAAAGTTGGCGATGTTTTTCCTTTCGTCTGGAAGGAGGGAAACAACAACCCAGGCATCTGATCCTGCAGTTGGGCTTGGCAGCCTCCCTGCAAGGCCATACCAGAGGAGATGACTGGGGTGAGACACACCATACACCCGGTCCCCAGGGCACTATAGAAGCAGAGGAGGGACAGCGAGCTGTCATCTCCGGCATGTTATCTGTCCCTCTGAGTGACACACGCCTGTCATCAGTGACCAGGCAGAGTGGTCACAAGTGCTGACCCTCCTCTTCTGAGGACTGCTTGTCCAAGGCACCGATCGGCTTCGATGCACCTTGGAGGCCAAAAATTAGCCGCTTGTGCTTCAGGCACCAGTTGGTGCCTCTCTGAGCTTAGTAAGTGTTGTTGTAAGACACAACATTTAGTGTTATGGTGGAAAGAGCTTTGCACAGCAGTCACGCAACAGCATGCAGTAAGGATGGTGTGCAAGAGAGCCCAGGTAAATTCCATCTCAGGATGGCTCAGAGATCAAGAGCTAATTTCACTTACAAGAAGTCCTGTTTCTTTTGACTCAACACTGTAAAGACGCAAAGGCTTCCTCTCCTCCTCCCCACCACTTTGTCAGGAGCCGATGCTATTGTTACCAGAGAGCAGCGGAAAGTTTCCCTGATGTACCACAGGAATGGGAAGCAAAAGGCTGGTTTCAAATGCATTTTCTGCAGGGATTCAGTCGGTCTGGTTTGGGACGCTGTGGCTGCGCTTAATTTTACGGTCGTGTTACATGCTGATAGATCTTACTCTTTTTTTTATTTCACTAACAGAAAGCATCAGTATCTCACTCATGAATTATCTAAACAGTTTCAGCTCTCTCGATAATGAAACATAAATCAGAGGACAAGTTGATTAGTAGCATGCTTGTAGAGTATTGCACATACGCCAGCACTGGCAAGAGAGCGTTCAAGCCAAATGTTGTAGGCTTTAGCTTATTTGCTTGAAATAAAGCAGCTAGAATGACACATATGTGAAGTGTTAATGGTTTATACCACAGCGGCGCGCACAGGTAGTAGCTATGAAGTAGGTCAAGACAGGGATAGAAGGCTGACTATGTTATTTGGGGCTGAGAACAGCATGAATCTATTTTTATAACAAGAAAGATGTTGAGGAAGTGCTGACTGTTGGTAAGACTCTTCCCTCGTCATCAGTAGTGAGACTCATCTACTTTATTAAGAGCAGATTTAAGCCTACATAAGCTTTGACAGACAAATGGTTTGGTTAATAGCGGTCCCTACTGAAAATCCCACCCATTATGAATACACCAAGACTGAATTAGCGAGCAACATGGTAAAAATCACAATAAATCAAATAATGATGCAAACACAGCAATAAATCTAACGTTACACATCATTATGAGTTTTAAGTCTGGCATTAAGTAGAAAATGTATTTAATTGAGATCCCAGTAGAGCTTTCCTCAGAAGCCACAAAACTGATAGTATTAGTGTTACAAAACCAGGCTGTGCATAAGAGCTACCAGACCTTGCTTTTTCTATATGAACTAAAAAAAAAAAAAAAAAAAAAAATCATCTGATAAATGTACCATTAAGTTGTTTTGTGGCTTTGCTTGACCAGAGACTTTGCCTTGAGCAAGTTTCCTGCACAATCAGGCATGTGATAGGCCTGCAGACAAAAAATGTTGTGCTAGATATGGAAAGCGGATTTGACTGATTAACATATATCACAATATAGAAGCAGCTACTAAAGTGTTTGAAATGTGGTAGAAGCAGCAGATTGATGAGCTTCCAAAACAAGCTGCAGATTATGTCCAGTTTCTGGTAAAAGTATGGTAAAGGAAAAACAGCCAAACCCCAGAAGCCACTGAAAGCCTAAAGCGACCAACCAAGAACAAGCCACGGATTGAGATAGTCAAGTTTCAATGATCTGTGAAATTACTGAAGCAATAAAATGGAAGCAAGTGAAGAACATGCATCACAAGTTAGTCTTAGAGAAAATTGGGCCAGGTCTCCATTCACTGCAGTAGGAGGGGATCTGTAGAGCAAAGCAAGTGGTGGTGGAAACTCAGCTTCCACACAGCTCAGGGAATGCTTCAGCCTGGCTCTCGCCTGGTTCTCCTAGACGTAGCACCCATTAGCTGGAGTGCATTGGTGACACATCTTCAGCTTTCAGTCAATGCAGAAGGAAGTTTGCAACCTCTGGGACTGCACCACAACACAAACCAAAAGATGCTAAGTGGGGATGCATGAGACATGGACTTCAAAAGTGCTCCTGCTCTACACTGACATACTAACGTAGGTGCAGCTTGGCTTATCTAAAAGTATACCAGCTTCAGAGAAATTTTCTCTTCAAACTTTGCAATGTGATGTTTTCATTCTACAATGGAGCTACTTTTAGAGAGCATATTGATTGCAGTGTTCTGCAGTAATTAGTACCAAAAAAAAGTTATCTCAATCTTAGACATCATGACACATGCTTTAACTGTTGGTCAGCCCTGAAGTGGTCACAAAGTTGGACTAGATGATCATTGTAGGCCCCTTCCAAATGAAAATGCTCATTCTATTCTAGACTTCACAACCATGCCCAAGTCTAAAAAGATGGAGAGAGCAGGTTTTACCATTATGCTTCTCTCAAAATCACACTGAATGTCTTGATTTCAGCATGTATGGGAGCTGGACTGGTGCAGAAGCAAGCTAGGACAAAGAAAGCTCCTGCAACACTATGTTGACTATAGCATCATGGATGCATATGTCTAAGATTCATCACCCAGAGAGGTTAGAGAACTCTTCCTACCAACACGCACAGGGAAGTTTGTTCATCATGCTAACCAGATTGTTCATTCTTGTTTACCATTTTAATGGCATCTTTGAACTACCACATAAGGAAATAATCTAGGACCAGCAGCAGGAAATATCTGTGATCACCTCCTGGTAAGCAAAATTGTTCCACTCTCCATCAGCAGTTCCCCCTCTGCCTTTTTCTAAGGAGGGACTCTTGAGTAAGAAGATACCAAGATGCACTGGGCCAAATTTAGCCTTGCAGCCCATGGGTTCATAAAATGGGTTTGTAGAAAACCACAGAGCCTGTTGTTTCATACCAGCTTCTATGTTTCAGGTAAATGCCATCAAAAAAGGCAGCTGGTCACACCATCTTTTCTAAGCAGCCAGACTATGACCACACCAAGAGGACTCAACCCATAATCATGAATTTCTGAAAATGAGACAATGCAAGCTACACTTAGCTCTCTTAAAAGTCTTAGAGCAATTTGCTCATCCAGTGGCATTGAAAAGATGTGATGCTGAACTAAACCACATGTCTGAGGATGTACTCCATCATGGAGACAAACACTATTTCCCTGTCATCCTCGAGGGTGGCCTATGGGTCATGGAGGGTGGATAGATCTTGATAGTGGATTGCTCTGAAGGCTCTTTCATAACACAGTGATGAAGGAAAGGTGGTTAACACCAAAGGAAGACTTTGTTTAATAGCATGGTTCTTTTTTTACATGGACCTCACTTCAACTTTCATACATAAAAGAATAAACACATTTTAAAACAATCACGACCAGCTCACTGGCCAAAGTGAACCTTCCAAGTTAATTTAACATCATTCTGTTTGATTTGAAACTTATCTATGGTTTGATAAATCATGGCCTGTCATGCTTCAGGAGTGGTTACAAGAAAAAGAAGTCATAAGTGACAGACAGTGTCCCCTGTCCTTCACCCTCTCACCTTCTAGACACTTTGGACCTTGAATTTTGATTTAAGTCCCTTCCCAGATGGGATCAAAAAGGCAAAAGGTTTTTTTCAGATTTGATAGGCAAAGTCCCAGAAAAGTGGTACATTAAACACTAACCTGTAGCTCCAGAAAAAAACAGGACTGGTAGTTGTTTGCAAAAGCCTGAATTAGAGACTAGCGACTTGAGATAAGATAGGCAATCAGCTCTGACTCTGCCACCGCAGACTTCTGGTCTACTTGCAAGAGAAGACATGTCATCATTTCTCTTGACAGTCCCCAGAATTTCAGGGAGATTGCCCAGCAGTCGCAGGAGAAAGAGGGGAATGAAAACAAGACTCTTAAGAAAGAATGAAGGACTTTAGGAGAGAGGGTCTTTGCTTTATTTTTAACAGAGAGTCTACCCCAGATCTGAGTAAGGTTAGATATAGTTATATGTCATCTCCAGATCCTTTGGCATAGAGACTGCAACATATTGATGCAACACAGATTTTGCTGTTACAAGAGCATAAGGGTCACAGTGTCAGAAGAAACATGAATAAAAAGGAAGGTCAGTTTATATTTTATACTGTTCAGTAGTTACTTGAATAAGATTTTTTTAAACTGGAATTTCTTTCTAAGCTGCCTATGCTTCATGTGCAATTACGCTGGCTATCTTACCACTGGAAACATTTTCCTAGACACTTTACGTAGAAAAAAGGTCACGTACTACATTAAAACCACAGCTTCTGCCAGAATGAAACAGATTGCAAAGTAAATCTGTCAGCTGTATATTCAACTTAGTATTCAAACACAGTAGGACTGAGGTGGTCAGAAGTGGTTTGCTAGGCATGCTTTTGAGTCTCACATTAACCTCTCTGATGGATCAGCAGAACCCTGGATAGCAAGTGCCAAATCTGAGCCACTAGCTCTGCAGCAGCTCCTTTAAGCTGTGGCAGGTTCTATTGCTGATGGCTAGCTGCAAGGAAGTGCAGAGCCTGCCCACAAATGGCTTTAAACTGAGGAGAAACTCACTTGATATTATTTCCTTTCTGCAGCACAAATTTGTATACAAGCACATGTCATTAAAGCAATAATTCTTCCACTACAGTTTCTCAGGAGGCCACAAAAATACTACCCACGTGTAGTTATTAGAGATGGAGGAAAAAAAAATTATAGTTTACAATCTTCGAGCACAGAAGTTTCATTTGCCCAGTTCTTGACTGGTTGCGATGGTCACTACTCTCAAAAACATGCATCTACTGTCAGTGGTATGCAGAGAAATACAATATTGCCCAGCACTCTTCAGAACAGAGACATAGGAAGAGGGTTATTGTGGCAGAGCCTCTTCCTTCTTTCCAGAAACAAATAAAATGAAAAGTTCAAAAGTCTCTTGCTTTTGGTCACAACCTTCAGGCCAGCTTACCAGGAGGCATATGTATGTACATTTTTATTTTATACAGCCTTTCTTCTTCCTCCCCTCAAAGCAGTCCTCTGAAGACCACACAGTATGCAGCACTTGAAATTTCTTTTTTTTTCCTCTGGAGCTCATTCTAAGTGCTTCCACAGATATTTTTCTTGCTTTGTGTTGCATTTCCTCTGTAAGCCTTAAAAGACTTGGCAACACAACTTCCCTGGCTGGTATAAATACAGCCATAGATATTTTTAAATCACAAAAGCAAACCTTCCTACTCTCCCTCCCTCCTCCCCAAAACCCAGATCATGCAAGCATCTCTCCCCTCCTTCTGATGGAAGTAATTTCATTATTTTAAAAGCACTTATGCAACCAACAGAGGCAACACCATGTGTGTGCGCATACGCAAGCCTCCTCAGGAGTCAATCCCATTGTGCCCTCTCCCCGCTTTCTCCTTTCTCCATCCTGTATCAATGTTAATTTTCTTTTACATTTTAACTAGGTGCAGGTTGATACCTACTATATCTATCTTAAACATGCGTTTCCAATGTACAGTGTTCAACTCAAGCAAGGTGCTGCCTTTGGAGGAAAAGGTCCAGAGAATGCTCTTTAGATGACTTAAGTTGGGCTTTGTTGCAGAAATTGCTTCCTTTTAACAGAGCAATGATCCCCTGACCACTGGATTGACTCTGCACGCCCCCAGCCCCCATGCATGCTTTGGGATCTTCATCTTTTGTTGGGGTTCCTCTTACTCTGTAGCAAATGAACTGCAGGGTCACATCTTCCCAGTGTTTGGCTGGTTTTTGGTTTGTGACTGGTTTTGAGTGGGGAGAATAGGAGGCTAGGGGGGTTTTGTGTGTTTGGTTCCCCCCACTCCCCCTTTTTTTTTTTCCCCACTTATCTCTTCAATTAGAGGGCAGTTACACTTGCTTCTTCTCAGGTTTGAATTCAGCACCCCTCACATAACATCATTTCCTACTGAAGGCATAGAATCATCAAGGTTGGAAAAGACTTCCAAGATCATGTATATTTGAATTACATCTGAACTGCTTTTTCTCAAACCTAGTTCTACTAATACACTCCCACGTAAAAGCAGTTCTCCACACTACATATGCCCTGAAAGCCAGCAGAATCAGCTGTTAGTGAGAATGTTGACATGATGTGAACACCTCCCCCCAGTCACTGAGCCAGGGCAGTCCACCAGAGAGATGGGACTGAGATAGTCATTCCAGATGCAGTACTTCCATTTCAGGACTTGGGTATCTCAGACTTGGGTTGCCCAGAGAGGTGGTAGAAGCCCCAATCCTGGAACCGTTCTGGGGCTGGGGCTCTGAGCAACCTGCTCTAGTTGAAGAAGCCCCAGCTCACTGCAGGGGGGTTGGACTGGATGACCTTTGAAGGTCCCTTCCAACTCAAACCAGTCTGTGATCCCAGAAGGCAAAGGAGATGGTCAGCTATTTAAAAGTCTTGCCAGGTTTCTGCTAACTCTCATTATTCAGCATGATTTCAAACAAGACTATTCCATTTTCATGGGAAGTTACAGATTTTTTTTGTAAGACAGAAGAAAGTCTCTGTACACCTCTCCCTGTTCACAATGAAACAAGAAAAGGTGGGGAGCACCTCTTACTTGGTCAAGGAAGAAAGAAAAGATACCCCAGAACAGTGATATCACTGCAGCCTTTAAGTATAATTCATTCCATTTCTTCACTTCAAGTTTACCTGACCCAAACAATGCTTTCCATTGTTAGAGGAGTGAATAGCAGTCAAATAATCTTACAAATATTACTGAAAACACTGACAGATTCTATGGCAACACCTTATTTTTCTTAACCCTTGAAGTTCCCAACAGTATTTCTTCGCTTAAAGACAAGAACAAATAAATGAGCATATACTACAGGAAACAATTGTCAGTGGGACACAAACTCCATTGGGAAAAAACATCAACAGAGACCTGTGATGGACCTGCAGAGGGACAAGCCTGTAGTAGATATGAAAGAGGACAAACCTTTACCAAGACTCCCATAAAGGCAGCATGGATACTGTGCTACTCCATGGAGCAAAATCCTTTAAGGAAAATGAGCAAAACTGTGCTATTAGCTCATTTTCCAAAGGCAGGCTTGGCAAGAGAGGACTAGCTGTGGAATACACGTCAAGAAGAGTAAGAGCTGGGGAAGCAATGGCAAAACAAACATAAAGAACTGCCTCCAGATGTTCAGGCAGATCCTCTTTTCCTCTGACCAGAGTCATGGAGCAAAATCGCAGCTGCTCTTGTGCCTGCTCAAAATTTATATTAAAAATTAAAGCATCAGCATTTACCCGTCCTCCTTCGGGGTGTGCTAGAGTCACCCAGGCTCCAGCAGAACATAATCTGCACATGGAGGTTAACATGGTTGAATCAATCTGATCATGGATGAAAATTCAGCTGCTATTGATTCCCCGCTTACGCTGAGTGCCCTTCCCGGGTCAGAACGGAGACCCGGCCCATTGTTCAGTGAATACAGTATTCTGTTCACTACATCAATTACCCTGACCCCAGGGGGGTCCAAAAGCCTCCCTGCTCACCCATTTACAGTGACAGCTGTCATGCTAATGAATCCACATTGACATTATAATTAAACCATTACACAAAGTGAGGCTTCCCTCTCAGCTGTACAGCAAACACACACAAGGCCACTTTGGAGATATTGTCTATTTAAAACGTGGTATAGTAAGACGAGGTATCCCTCAAGTTTTAGAAGATGAAAAGTGCAGGCAGAAGATGCGAACTTGAAGAAGGATTAGGAAACAAGGAGAACCTTTGAAGAAGTGACTTAAGGTTTCCTTTTTAGGGTCGCTTTTGCTGAAGAGGTAGCTTCATGACAGATTAGCTGAGACAAGTCTTTTTGGAGTACATCTTAGAGAAGGAGGAGCACTTCAGGACAACGAGCAGAGTCGGAAGTAAAAAAATCCCCAAACTCTCTGTAGTCACCTCATTTGAGATCTCACACACCACAGCCAATCCAAAGGCGGGGGGTGGAACAAAACAAAATCAACCCAAGTATATGCCAGTTGATATACGTCAACTGGCCAAGAGGAACTGGGGACAGCCAGGTACCACATTTGCGTCCTACTTAGCAGAAACCCTTTGCTCCACAGGGGCACTGCAACTGCACCCAAGCCACAATCCTCCCAAAGTTCCTGTACATCCATGCACCTTTTTCAATTTTGGCCATTACTGACCAACCTCAAAAAGTGGGGAGTTCGTGGTAGTAATGGATTGAGAGGGTAGAGATAGCTTCCTATCAGTCAAAGGGCTGTGGCTCTTTGCAGACCCGAATTTAGGAGGTTGGAGACAGTTGGAAGGGAAAAATATTGATGATTAAGAAGAAAAAAACAAAAAAAGCTATTTTGATCTATCCGGTGGGTACTAATCTTCCCAAATCATCTTTTACACTTATACTGCAACCTATTACACAAAACCTTAATAGTGACTGAAAGATTTTCCTCTAAGAAAGTATGAATTATGTGGTGCAAGAGATAGGGCTCATCTAGATGGAGAGTGCAATCTAGAGAAGGCAGTGTTATGGGGAGCATGGAGGTAGGCAGTTTGATAGCTTGAAGTCACAGAGTCTGGCCTCAACAGCACAAAAGGGTACTCTAACCATATTTAGTTTATCAGAAGTCTCTCATTTGAGTCTGGGCACCAGAGGATTTAAAAGCTTTTTTTTCTCTCTCAATGCAGTGCATTCAAGTACAAGGATAAGCTCTGGGATGTTACTGCATGTGGCTGTTTGGGAGCAAATCTTCTTATCTGAGTATTGAAAAGCACTCACTGCAATTCTGTATCTCAAGATTTCAAATTTTTGCTACGTTTGATAAGTCTTTGGTAAGAAAGGACTGACTGAACTTACTTTGAGACCTTTGTGGGGTCTTCCTGAAATGATTTTTGAACTATCAGAAAAAGGAGTAATCAATGAGTTTCTGAAACTATCTAGAGAATTGTGTCCATACTGGAGATGTTGAGCAGAATTCCGCTCCCTCATAACCCAGTGGTTCACAGTGGTAGATGATTAAGCTCTGAAGACTTGACTTCTCTGTCCTATCAAGTCATTAAAAGCCGCCCAAAATGCCCCTTGGTGGTTTCTCCTACTGCTGAAGGTCATATGGCTTCTGCATATACCATGTTAAAGATGTTTCCCCCAAAGCGAAACCTGTGGCAGAGCCATGGTTTTCCACACCATCTCTGGGGAAAAAAAAAAAAAAGAAAGCTGGGCTTTATCTTCTCTATTACTCTGTCAGAATAAATTGAAAATTTAAAATAGAATTAAAATTTAACCAGAAGCCTTTACTTTTACCTAGAATATTCAGATGTCCTACAGTAGGTGGAGATCATAGAGTGCTTTCGGTTGGAAGGCACCTTTAAAGGGCATTCGGTCCAACCCCCCTGCAGTGAGCAGGGACATCTTCAACTAGAGCAGATTGCTCAGAATCCACGTGTAGAGAGCCCATTCAGTACGTAGGATATACGCCCTGCTTTGCAGAAGCCATCAGGAGAAGAACATTGTTAAATTCTTCTAAATCACAGGGAAAACTGAGGAAATTCACACTGGGAATATCATGTGGCATCATGCAGTCTTCCATACAGATAATCAGAAGAGCTAAAAGTCTTAGATTCCCCATTATCGTATTAAGCCTGTCCAATGCAAACATTTAGTACTGGAAAGAGATAAAATGTGGCAAAGTTATGGGCAACTGGGACTTGGACCTTGGTCAACTATTTCAGCAATAGGTTACACTTCTGGTGCTACTTATAATACTGCTGCCGCAAGAACAGAACAAGATCTTAGAATTATTTATTTTTTTAAAATCAGCATAGCTCCTTTGCCTTCCCTGGGGCAATGCAAGTCTACAGAAGCTGAAGACTGCCTATAATGTATGTTGTGTGATTCTGTTTTCCTAAACTGTACTTTGAATGATGGATGGGAGGCTGAGGCAGCTGATAACAATGCTAAATGGTGAGAGACCAAATATGCACCAGTAGCTCAGCTGAAACTGCATAGCTGGCACAGAGCTGGGCTTGGGCTGAGAAATGGATGAAGTGTCCTGGGAGCACGTCCGCCTAGAAACAAGAGTTTTCTTCTGCAAAACATCCTTCTCTTGGAGGGCGGGGAGGAGGGAACGAGATGGACCTTTAAAAGTTATGAACATTGTGACTTTTAACCAAGGATGCAATTAATACATCAATAACTGAAGTGATACTGAACAGATCAAAGGTACATGCAGTCAGCTCATCCTGCTCCTCTGTGGAAGAGAAAGCTGCACAGATAGGAAGGGCATCTGCTTCCACACTTCGTGCTACCTTGTTATGCCCAGGGCAGGTCCATCTACCTATTTCAGCAGGTATTTAGATATTTTTAAAAAGATCTGACTTTTTTTGTAATGGGTTTCTTCCCTTCCATGCTCTGCATGCTGCACTTAAATGCAAAAAAGGCTAAGGAGCCCAGTTAAGTCCAGCTTTACTCCTCTGAAGTCAGACTTGCTTTCTCAAGGCTTGAATCGGGTGTCCCAGAAGCTCCTTTCTAAAGATCTGTCTGCTGCTGCAACCATCACAGCCTGGTGCAGCAGCATTATTTCTCAGTGCTAACTCATTTCAATATGTGCATTTCACTGGCATACCTACAGGAGCTGTGGTGTCTATCCTCTGGTGGGACAATTTGCTAAAAGCACCCCAAATCCACAGGTATGGACAGACCAGAACATTAATGTTTTCCCCATCAGAAGCTCTTCGCATGTGGATAAAACCCCAAAGTATTTTTACCAAACTAAGTGTTTGCAAGTGCAGGAACACTGGCTAAAAAGAGTTTCCCTTTTTAGCATATTTAGTATATACTTTTTGTATATTTAGTAAATGGTGATAGTAGGAGTGACAGTGACAAATGCAGCACAGAGTTTTACTGTGAGATGGGCTGATATGAAAGACTAAGTTATATGGAGGGAAGAGTTAACAGGACTCCAGGATAAGATTCTCCAACCAATAAATCCAAACATGAGTTTGCAAGCTTGCTTTTCAGTTCTTAATATTTTAAGAACTAGCATTACTCAAACACAACATTTACTAATTCAGCATGTTTACACAACGCCTGAGGCCTCTGGACACTTCTGGGCTACAATCAACCACTGATATTTGGATTTCAGCATTCAGCCAACACAGAGGTAGAGAAGGGGGCAAAGAAGTCAGCATGTCAGAAAACTAATTTTTTGCATTTCAATGTTCTTCCTCTAACTGTCTGTGCCAGTCTTGAAGAGAGCTGCTTTTTGGTGCCCGGTCCCTCTTTACAGATGGGTCCCAAAGATCCCCCCAGTGCAATCCCCACTGGCTGAAATTTTACAAGATCCCCACAGCTCTTCAATTACCTTCCTTGGCCTGTCAAGACTCCAGCATCTCAAATTCAGTTAGCTGGTGTTTGGACCTCCGCCAAGGGCCAGCCTTTGCTCCTAATGACAGCCAGCTGAGGGGACACTGAGAGGGGCTGAATTCAATTTGCAGGCCCTCTAATCTGATTAGGGGAGCAGGGTTTTTATTTTCTCCAAAGTTTGCAGTAGCCAGGATGAATGATGGCCAAAGGATGAGCTGTCAACATCAACAAAGGCTTGGAGACAAAAGGAAAAAAATGAGGGGGTATAATTTTTTTTTTTTTTTTTAGAAGAGAAATGAGTCTGCTCTGATTGACAGCACAGCGAGCTGTTGAGTGAATTGTTCAGGTGACAATGTTGTGTTTGCAGAGTGTCACTCTGTGTGGGCTGTTAAAGCAGGAATGGATCCAGCTACCAGGCAGTTGTCAAACAACTGGGCTTTTCTTTTTTTTCCCCTAAATAGATCCAGCGTCTAGCCTCTAATAAATATTGCAGTATTGTCCCACCCTAGTCTAAAATATCTAACACTTTCACCATTTTCTACCTCATACTACTCTATTACAACTACTCAGCTGCAACAAAGACTTATTATAGAGCCATATACACTCTTAATTTTTCATCTTTGCATATCTGAGGGCTTTATCTTACCAAGTGAACTTGAGCACCACTCAGCTAATGGCAGGATCTCTTCACATTAAAGCACTGTCCTCAAACATGCAAGCTTTATTTGCTTCACTTCATAATACAGTTAAAGTTTAACATCACTTCCTCACTATGATTTTCTTAATGTTTGAAACACCTCGCTTGTCATAGTTGCCCATTCAGTTAATCTTTAATGATATATAATTTTTTGTATCACCAGAATATGAGCCTGGAGGAAGAGCCATGGTGTTCTGCAGGTTCTGCTCTTCCTCTCGTGACACCCAGCATGGCACATTCAACACAGGTATGGATTCCCTTAACACTGCACATGTTTATTTCTACTCACTTCACACAGATCCTGGGAACGCTTATTTAAATAAAAAGCCTTCTCTGATAAAGGAGAGCAGAGCAGGCTCAGACACCAATCCAGTACAAAAAAGTCTCCATAATACAACATGAGAGATATTCATACACTCAGAATTTCTGTTCAGAAAGTTTTTGTGGTCTAGAATCCATCACAAACCACAAGCAAAGCGAGTAGGTTTGGAGAAAGAGTTGCCAGGTGGAGAAGCCTGGTGGCAGATCTGACCCTGCAGTGTCACAGTTTCCTTGACTTGGATATTTTACTGACACAAATGTGATTCACAGCCCTACAAAGACCATGATGACTTTAGCTATCTATGGGAACCTCTAAGAAGGCCACATTTTTCAGAGATAAGACTTCTGAAACTTTCAATCAGAAAGGTAAGAGTCAGAGTACCTCCAAGGCAATACATTGGTCACCAAAAGATGCAGCTCACATGGCACATAACACCATCTTTTTTTCATTACCCTGTAATATGCGTCACAAAAAGTCACTCTGTCATCCTGTGATCACATCAACTGGCAGACCAGCATCAACAGACAATTTCACATGTCAGATCTGAGCAGAGAACTTGAGAAGAGAACCTGAAGGAGCAGCAGGATAGGACTCAAGACACCACCACCACCAAAGCTGCTTCATCTGAGAGCAGGAAGACAGGCATAGGCTCAGAGATGACAAAGTAGGTGCTGGTCGTGTCCCAAGAGCTAGCAACACCAGAATCTTGTGAAGGGGCACAAAGCAGTTGCATCATTGCTTTAGTGTCTGAGGACCTGAAATGGAGGGACTGGCACTAAGATAGCTTAGAAACAGGCTTCAAAAAGAGACACAAGCAGGAAACCCAAGGACTGTGTATGATGGAGAAGGGACTGTTGGTGAAACCACAGAAAGGCTGCAAGAATTAAAACAAAAATGGTAATAATTCTCCTCCTGTTATCTTGTAGGCAATATCAGAAGCTGTGCATAGGCTGCCTTTATAGCAGAACTCTCACTTTGCTAGCAGTTTTGACTCACTTTACATCCCAATGTATTTCTGGGCACTCACCTCAGGTAAGACTTCCCTTAACTTTGTAATTTGGTGACGGGGAGCTGGGGATGGGGTATCTCTCAGCCCCATGCAGAGCTCTGAGGTCTGCTGTGCTCTAGTGGAGGCTTAGCATTTGAGAAGCAGCTCACCGGTTCGTCAAGGATGTACTTTCTGCCTTGGCCCACATTCGAAGCCTCTGCAAAAATAAATTAGTGTTCACAAATGCTCAGCTGGAACCCATTAGCTTGTCTGCAAAGATCCTTGATGGTCCCTTGCTCTAACCTCCCTCAGTCCTTGCATTCAACCGGATTAGGCTGTCTCCACAGAACATCCCAGGGCTAAAGGGCCAAGCGAAATGTTCCTTGCAATCATTCTTCCTGCAGTCTTCTCTCCTGTCTATCTGGGGCCTCCGTGGAGCCAGACAGGAGAGCTGACAGCAGGGAAGCTGCCTGCGCTGTGCCCTCCGCTTCTCTCGTTAATGCTCTGGCAGAGAAGAATGAGGGCAGCCTGACAAAGGTGCAGAGGGGTGAAGAAGCAGAGAGGGAGGAAGGAGACGGGAAGATGAAGCTCAGATGAATGGGGGAAATGCATAGGAAAGGAGATACAAGAAACATAGGAGCAGATGTGGACAAAAAGGCAGGAATGGCAGCAGGTGGGATGAAAAATTTTAGAACAGGAGGAGTAAAGAGAAGCCACATTGGCCTGCATCATTGTCTTAGGGTCTGAAGACCTGAATTTGGGGGACTGGCATTAAGATGTCTCAGAAACATGCTTCAAAAAGACTCAGAACCCCCAAGTATTAGGGCCCGGAATCAGAACCCCAAAGTACTGTCTTTCCTCCCGTGTCAGAGGATGCCTGTGAACATCTTGCTGTCCTCAGTCTAATAGAAATAACAGAGCTCTGACCTCTTAGAAGATACACCATGAGCTCAGCTAGCGCAAGAACCTTTGCACAGAGGCACGGATTCCACTCCTGTTGTGCGCAGCAGGCAGGGAAATCAGTGCAATGGTACATGATCACATTTTACTATCCACAAGATGCTTTAAACGTTACACAGGTAGGAAATTACAACCCAAATGTAACGTTGGTGGGAAGGAAAGGTTGCAAAGCCAAGCATCCCAATGTTAGAAAGGGGCAGAATTAGTCACTCGTGTTGATGATAACTAACTCATGCATTCTCAATCCGAAAAAGTCACAATGTTTTCAAGAAAGCAACATCCTTTATATCAAGAATAGTACTATATAATGGCAAAATAGGGTGTACCTTTCATGGCTTGCTGAGGTCTTTTTGGCCTAAGCCTCGTGATAGCCTGTGCAATGAAATTGTCACCTGTGCTGGCTCATTGCTTTGCATCTTTGTTAAGAATAAACTGACCAGTAACAGGTGCCTTGCCTTTGTAGTGGCATCCATCCATTCAAAACCATTGAGAACTTACCGAACAGTATCAGCCCATCAGTAACGCTACATGTTAGATGCCAAGAGGCCATTTCCTATTCTAGGTCTACATTTGGAATCTAATAAGACTCCAAAAAGCCAGGCCAACTCTACCAGATAACAAATGCAGATGGAAAAGGCGAAAGCACTGAACATCCTAAAAAGCCTATGGATGACAAAGCTTCAAAAGATGCTGAATGCGCTTATAGCTTTGTTTGAGGCCATTAATGCAGTTACACCACAGGAACATTTGGCCCGTTATTCATAATATCCAGAAGATGAAGAGTAACACACTTAATTGAAACCCTTGGCAAAATGAAAAATTAATTATCCTCCAAAGATTCCCTGTCAAACTGTCTCTTTCTATTTGTTACACAGGGCCAATATCAGCAACATAGCTCTGCAAGTGCCTGCCACCAGCAAGTATATCATGTTATGTACAAGTAACGAATGCAGAAGGAGCCAAGTCAGGAATTCTGCGACGAGGAACGCTTTCATCAGAAAAAACCAACAAACTTGTCTTAGGAGGGTATGTGAAAGGTATCAGGCATTGCAGTTGGAGAGGAATGTTTCTGAGAGGCAGGAAGGGTCATCACAGAAGTACGAGACGGTTCAACAGCCCAGGCGTTCTCTCAGCTAGGGAAAGTCTAGCCTCTGTTTTGAGTAAAAGCAGCAGAAATCTATGCTGAAAGGAAGGACCGTGAGGTCATTGGCTGCTTTGGACTTCTGCTGCCTCTGAACAGTCCAGAGACCCTCCAGGGAAACAGAAGCCAAGGAGAGGGATCTTCACAGCTAAGGACCTACTGAAGGATGGTACAATCATTTCACGTCCATCCTTTTTCTTAACCAGGAAAGCAACAGCAGCTCAGGCAGGGCTCACACCCCTCCAACTCCATGACCCCTTATCCACAAGGATGGACAAGGAAAACTAAACAGAGCTCTTGGATAGCAAGCACAGATGACTCAAGACGGTGGCCATCTGCCCAGATGCAACCAGGAATACTCATTCTGTTTCTGAGTGTTCCTGGAGCAAAGGCCTATGGTTTCTAGTCATCCAGGTATTTGCTTTCTCGCTGCTAAGCACTAGCCCCGAGACAGGGAGAGAAAGAGCAAAGTCCCAAGTGCCTGTTAAAGGCCCCAGCCTACCAACCCTAGAGCATAGCTAGAGTGGAGAAAGACCCCTGGCTTTTTTCACTTGCGCCACATTATCACAGAAAGGTGGATTAGAAGTTATCTCAGCTCTGCTTTCTTTCAGAGCTCCTTGGCAACACAGCCACCAAGATATAAATATGCACACACAAAAAATTTGCAGCAGGCATATGTGCATGCACACACACGAGCCAATAAGCAAAAGCTTTTCTAGGCACGGGGCAGATATGGCCAGGAAGGCAAGGGACTTCTGGAAGTTCTGGGAAGAGGAGGAAAATAAGGGAGGCTCTTTTTAGTCTCTTCTCGAAATTTAGCTTTTTTAAAGGTAAAAAAAACCACATCACCTTGGAAAATCAATAACTTCACAGCTGTCCTACCTACCACCAACAAGCTTCACACAAGCAGCAAGAGGTCAACTACAGCTTCAGGCCTGCATCAGTAAAATATAATTTAAATGACGAAGACCTAATTCTGACTGAAGTAAGGCTGACAAAGGACCAGCTTAACCCAAGTACTCAGTAGTACACTGATTAAAGGGCTGTAGGCAAGAGAGCTCCCCATCCCTGAAGGCAGCAGGCAAGTAGCACTTCACAGACCATTTATTACTTTCCTACACCTTAGGTGGCCATTAGCACTTGCAGCAAAGTCAGTGCCAAGGAGGATAACATATTGGTATCACCATTTGTGTTCAGCACAGCAGAACAATAGACACCGGCCACACAGGCAATGGACCTTAGGTGTCCTATGCAAGAGGGAGACCCACACCCTGCTGTCACTCCTTATCCTCACACCCAGAAGTGTCAAATGACCACACCAAGTCCCTGTGCACAGCATGCGACAGTCCTCACCTCAGTGTCTAGTTCCACGAAGTCCTGAAAGCTTTTCTCAGCAAAAGCCAAGAGAAAGGCTGTTCACCACAAGCTTCTTAGAGCCTTGCTTTCTTCCTGGTGAGCACTGGGCAGGGAGGGGCCTCCCCTCCTCTTTGGGTGGGAGTTTTCCCACAAGTGATGATGCAATCAGACACCTGAAGCAGATAGTCTTTCTTCTGGACCAGGTGAAACAGGGGCTCAGCATGGCATTTGGGTATCTCCTGGCTCACAGCTCTTGTCTCCAGACACAGGGGAATCCTATCCATTTCCTAATGAGCAGCACCAGGTTGGGAGAAGAAGCAATCATGTCAAGAAAGCACTGCTGGGAAGGTCTTTGGGCTTGTGCAAGCTTTTCCTTCACAGTGGGTAGGAAGGGATTGTTTGTCAGCTGCTCTTGTATCTCTTTCTTTCTTTATGTGTGGGCAAACTGTTTATGTATTGAATGTTGTGCAAAAAAATGAAGAAATATTTATTCTGAGACATCTATATTAACCACTCTTAAACCAAGAACATGGCTAATTGTCATCCAGACTCTGGAACCCTTCTGTGGCTCAGCTTTATTACCGCAAGCCGTGTTTCTGAAGTCCACATGGCTCCAGTGGTCTTCAAGGAGAGCACAAATATAAGAGTTTGCAGTGGAACACAAGAGTCCTGCAAGTGGGACACATTCATCGGGCAACCCAGGCTCCAGGAGGGCAGACAGAGGGAAAATCTCACAGATTTACTAGGTACTAACGGAGCTTTTTAGAGATAAAAGAATCAAACATAACCAAATTTCTTGTGAAGCAAAGAGACTCCTGCTCCATCACTTGGAAATATCCCCTGATTTCCCTGTTTTATGATTTTTTTTGTCTTTCTACAGCTTTAGAAATCTTCCCTGCTTTCACTCATTCCAAGTTTTGAGCCTAGGATTTGAATCCAGGTATCAATACTGATTGTGGATTTGATCGGACATAGGGCAATTCTTTGGGAAAAACTCACTATGATTTTCTCCTCGGTTCACTTCCTTGCCCAGCCTGTGAAGCCATGCCAGGGTCCTATGCATCTACTCCTGCGTGTTTTTTAGGCGTTTTGAGAGCATCATCCATCTCTTTTGAGATACCTCATGAGCTGCCATTTCCAAATGTTATTCCTGCCCTCTAACTTGTCTCTTTCTGGTCCTGCTGGTCCCCAGGGTCTCAGTTAACATCCGTCTGGCTCTGCTGTTCTGCAGTCCCTTTCGGGTTGTTTTGTAGGAGCTGGCACCCTACAGAGTTGATACTTTGCCACAAAAGAAGATCAGACTCTTCCCCCTACCATGACTCTTCATTAGTGAATTGCTGTGTCACGGTCCTTTTATGTTTAATCTCCTCAATTAGTTCAAATAATGAATTTACTGCCAGGAAAGTTTACAAAAGCAGAGCATTTCAAATAAATACAAAGTAAGCTGTCACTAAGTGCACTCAAAACCTGCATGTGCTCACCCCAGTGACGCAGAGGGGTGGCTGGAGCCGCTGCCACTAGTTTTGGGCTAGACAAGAGAATAGAGGGCTCTGAGCTTTGGGAAATCCCTGCTTGTTATTTGGGGATGCTCTGCTTTAGCCCCAGCTACCTTTTGGTATCAATATCCAGGCATTTGTAAAGCACTTTTAATAGTTAATTCCTGGGAAAGCTGCAGGTGAGATATTGCTTGCGCACATTACCTCTCAATTTATATATAATCTTCCTTAAAACTCTCACAAAAAGCACAATACATCGGCTACAACCTCTACAAAGGCAGAACCATTTGGACAATCTAGGTACTACCGTTTTGTCTTAAACTAGCAATGACTGACAAAGCGGTGCGGCTTATTTCTGTTTCACGCACAGACCTTGGGGTAAGCCGTTCCCAGCAGCGTGCTTTCCTTACAAATCTGGCTTCAGTTACATTAATTTCTTTCAGGAAATATTCCTTGTTAATTTAAACAGTTAATCTTCCAAAAGCTCTGAGATGACTTGGTATGTTGGGAGATGTTCATTCCACTCTATTGATGGCACACGCTCCCCTTTCTGAAGGTTTTTGCTCTGATTGTTCCATTTTTATCTAGAAAAGTAGGTAATTACATTTTTAATGTAAGATTTTAACCAAGAGACTTTCTGGTTTAAACATCTTCTTCGAGCAGTTAAAGCATTTTCTCTTCAAAGAATCAGAAGTAATACCTTAGGACTTCTTTCAAGCACGAAAATAAGAACAGGATAAAATGAAGCAGGGGAAAAAACTTTTTTCGTACTTCTTTCCTCTTGTCTGCCAGGCTAACACTGGAAAACCACAAGAAGGTAAGGGAAAAAAAGAACTTTCCACAGACTAATTTGTCTTAATTTTCCTGTGGGGCCAAAGATAAAACTTCCAGTTTTTCAAATGTTCTAAATGGGGATTTTTCTCATGAAAATTCCCATTTTTCCAGGAAACTCTACTGGATCTAGTTCAGGGTAGGGTCCCTATAACTTGTTCTTATGATTTTTAATACTGAGTGTCTCCAGTAACGTCCCAATGTGTAGCTTTCTATGTGTGGCAAGACCTCCCTGATCACTGCAGAAAGTTTGAATTGTCTTCACACTTTGTAGACCTGGACCCACCTACAGGTTTGACATGTTCTTTTCAAATAGAATTCATTTTTACTAAGGAACTTTTAGAAATGTATTTTAAGTATCATCAAGGATCATAGAGCATCAAGGTCTTGGCCCTACAAAGGACTCCACAGGAGAGGATGTAGAGTATCCCAGTACCTTGGTGGGACATCTGGGTGCTTCAGAAGGGCCTTGCTCAGGCATCCGTGCATAAGAGCAAGACAGCAAGACACTTGTGTCCTGTGTCTAAAATCTAGAAAGATGAGCATGGATTCAGCAGCAACCCAAAACCCATCTCAGTAATACTGTGAATTTTAAGGGTAGCCCTTAGCCTGTGCATTTACTTGATTTTTATTGGAATTCTAATGCCAAAAACATTAGGAAACCTACTTGCTGTCTCCTAAGTGCTCCTCCCAGCCTTGGAGGAAAGGTCAAGGTTATTATCCTTCATGATCCATCATGAGGAATTTTCAGAGATTCAGCAATGACACTTTGGTCATTGTTTGTGCCACCTTAAGCCCTATGACTGGATATTGTTTTCCAGGCGAGGATAGCAAATAAACCCATTAGTTCAAGTACCTGCCACCTGGGTCAGGAAAGCCACATCCTCCTCTGTACAAACACACACATATATATACACATAAGAGAGAGGGGGCGAGACAATTTCTCCACAGCTCTCGGAAGAAAGCTCTTTCGTGATGAAATTTTTACTTAAGAAAATCTCCTAAATCAATTGCTCCCAGGCGAGGGCGGGAGGAGGGAGTACAAGGAGGGCTGATTTTTCTCCACTCAGCACTTTCTCATCACCCTCTCCTCCTCCCTCCCCTCCCCATCAGCAGGTTGCAGGCAGCGCCTTGGGCCAAAAAAAGAGCTGAGCCCATGGCAGGGCACCTCGGGGTGCTCGAATGGGCAGTGAGGACCTTGGCTGGTGGTGCCAAAACATGTAACACTAGTCGCTTTCCTCCACGCTTCCTTCCAGCACGGCAAGAGCAAGGCTCCCGTATCAGCTTAGCATACCAGAGACTTAGAGGGGCTTACCAGGCTGCTCTGTTTAGGGGATAAAAGATGGGAGCTTGGCAGGAATAAACATGTCACTCGGGGAGCCTGCTCCGTGGGGCCTGATTTCCCTCTCGCGTCGGCTGGCCGCTGGCGCAGCTCCCCAGATGCCGCAGCACTAATCCTGATTTATGCTGAGTTTCGGCGGGTGCAGGACCAGCCCCTGGGTAACCCCCTCCAGGCACTCTGCTTCCCCTCACCTGGGGGCTCGCTGGTGATCAGGAGGAGGGAAAACATGTCCCCTTCATGCTGGTAAGAACAAAAATGAGTGATTTTGAAGCATCTCTGGCTAGAAACATCTACAGGGTACGCATCTTTGGTGAGCAGCCAGCTGGCTCTTTCTGCCAGCGAGGTGGCTCATGGTGGCTGCACCATCTCTGAGATGCACGAAGGAAGCTGAGGACTGCTCACATACCTTCCTGATGGGACAATTGGGAGAACGAGGTCATTTATTTACGGTGGCTCTGAGATGCTCATAGGAGAGATAACAGAGCATCGAGCTGGCCCTCAGCAATGTTTGCTTTTAAATCGCTAACTTTCCATTTATAAAGGGAGGGCTGTCATCAGTGTTTCCATGTTGTTTCTCACACAGCTCTTGGCCTTTTGGTCTTTCCCTAAAGAAAAGAGCTAGGGGAAAACGTTCCCAAGATTTTACAAAGGGTCTTAGTGGGATTCCCAAAGATGGCTGCTCAGCAGGACTAGAGGTCCTTCACCACCAGCCTGAGGTAGCAGGGCACTTGCAAACAACACTTCATCCCACCATCTCCATCGTACTATGCACAGAGCAGCGTCTCCCCCAGATCTCAATGGGAAGCCCACCAAGGGTAAAGCCCTCCTGGGGTTTTTTTTTGGAGGGAACTTATCACTCTCCCCCTTCCTCACCCCTTCCCTCTATTGGTCGTGATTCGGCTTGAACCCACACTCCCCAAGAAGCTGCAAAGTCCCTTGCAGATGTTTGGTAACACATCAACGGCCCGGCCCAACACAATGTAATGAAATTCCCCCCCAATCTCCCTCAGACGTTACCTAATTGATAAAGCGGCCGCCCCGCGCCGCAGCAGCTCCCTCCCCAGCTCATGCGACACAGCCGGGCTCTGTTCCCTTTCGCCATGACATCATGCCGGCACTCGCCGCCCATGCATCATGCTGCCTGCAAGCTTCCTCTTCCACCCCCAGATAAACACGGCTGAGACAAACTCCCTCAGCAATACAAGAAAAAAATAAGACCTACAAAAACCCCACAGCTTTCTGCAGCTCCTACCCCAGGCCCTCATCCCTGCCCAAGTTGTGGTGAGAGCTGCTGGGCCAGGGCTTGGACATGGAGCCCGTCTGTGGTGGCTTCTAGCCTCCCGCTCTTTGCTGGTAAAATCCAGAGAGGGAAAAGGCTAAAAAATGCAAAGGCTTCTGCTATAACTTCCAGACACAAATACCAAAGTTACTCTCGCTTATACAAGAGTTTTCACGGGGTCAAGTATGAGACCAAATGAGACCACCAGACTCAAACTGGCAAAAATCTGGCATAACGTGGTTGGCGGGGCTATAGCAAAGTTTGCAAAAAGTTTGTTTTACTGCGTGCTGCACCTAATGTGGAATTGGAAAACAAGGTTGCCCACAGAGAAAAAGGTGTGCGAGTAGGTTTAGCAGCAAAAAAGCCATTTTCTTATTTCCTTGCTAGTAGCTCTTGATTTAGGATTGCCTCCCAATGTTGTCCCCCATCAATATATAGCCTAAAGTGTCTTTTTCTAGTGTAATTTCCCCCCCCACCTTGATTTGAAAGCTGAATTTGAAATTATCCTTCACTGTCTAATCTCTAGATCTGTCATGAAAAAGATAGCTGTGAATTCCTTATCACCCTTCTCATCCTTATCCATAGTGAGTCTTAGCAAAGTTTTCACACAATTATACATTGCAATTATACATTGAACAAAACTATCTCTAAAACCCTGTGTAACTTAGAAGATAAGGCTATAAAAAATTGATCTAAATGTGTGAAAAGTTTTATTTTCTAAAGCATATATTTCACAAAGGGAATTTTTGAGAAAGGAATTTATATATATTTTACAAAAGGAATTTATATCCTTTTAAAAAAGGAATTTTGAAAAGTTGGGTTTCAATTCAAAATACTATTTTGTTTCACAACCAAACACACTTTTTCAGTTTTAAAAGAAACCCCCCAAAAATCACGCAATATAACCCAAAATATGTATACTTGCACATGTGCGCACAAACATATACAAGCACGCAAAAAGTGGGAGAGAACCAGAGAGAAAATGAGCTCCTTTTCATTTAAGGCAAATCTAACCCTGAACAATTTCTCCTTCTGGTTTCTGAATTCAGATATGAAACAAAACCAAGAAAAAAATAGAGGTCAGCTATTCACTCCTAATGCTTACACATAATATCCTTCACTTCCTCCCCTGCCGAAAACCCCGCAATGAACAGCCAGGCTCTGAAGTCTGAATCTGTGTCTATGAAATACAGGAAATAGTAAATTTTGGAGCCTAAAAAAGCAATAAAGAAGAAGAACAGAGGTTCTCTTCTGTTAACGCCAATCCTGTAATTAATGCCCAAGCATTACTTGGGGTACAGAAGCCAGCCTGAAAGGCCGTGAAGCCCCCCCAAACATGGATGCACCACCAGGAAGAACAACGCATCTGCTCGCATCTGAAATCCCTTGGCGCTCTTCTCTCCCGCTGCAGGAACATAGGACAGACGAGATAGCTACAGACAAGATTTTATTTCCCTCCTCTCTCCCTCACTCAAGGAGAACGTGGCCATAACTCCACCGAGAATAAACAACCCCACAGCTAATCTTCCCGCTCCTCGGGATGGTTTGTTGAAATTAGTGAAAGGATGCAGACGTTGCGCAGACTGCGTGATAAGAGTTATAAGCGCTGGTTTGTTATTATTAAAGAGAGGGAGCATAACTTTGCTGTCTCCAGTGATTTTAAACCACAACATTCTCCCTTCGCAGCTATCTTCCCTACCTACTCTATTTACATTAAATAGATGCGTGAGTTAAGTGTGGGGATGTGCACATGGAAGGAAAATAAATGGCTTCCAAGGGGAGGGTGTTTTGTCTGTTGTATACATTTTTTGAGGATGTGGCAATATAAACCCCAAAAGGAGAACAGCTCAGAGAGCACCACTAGAACTCAGAAAAACCCCAAACAGCAGAGCCTGGGGATACGGGCAGCTTAGCATCCTTGAAATATCAATGCAGATGCCAATAAGGAAATAGAGGTATCAGTTAACAACGCGCATCTACGATAACCCGAGTGTGCACGTTGAGCTTCGTATAATGAATGGTGTCTGTCATTTCACCCTGATCCTTCTCAGGTGCCCCAATGCTGGAATTAGGCCACTAGTTTATCCGCAAGTTTGACTCAAATACCACCTTAAAGGTAACACCAGCAGCAGGGTATCACCGACGCTGCTTTAGGAGCGAGAAAGCAATGTCTGTTCAGGCAGATGCCCCATCGCACCCAATCTCCTCGGTGCTACTGATGCTGACAGCAGCTTTTGGGTGTGTGCGATCCGTTCTCTGCAGCAGTGTGTGGGGCAAGATACATGACCCGTATTTCAGCTGCAGCTGCCCTGAGGCAGACTGAGAGACTGCCTCTATATTTCGTAGCACCCCAAGCACCGCAGGATCCCTGACTGAGGCTCCTCGGAGCTGCAGTGACCAAGATAACGGGCTGTCGTCATCTCTGTCGGCTAGAATAGACGTAAGTGGAAAAAATCCTTCAGCTAATGTTGATCTGGCACTTGATAAATGTGCAGGGAAGGTGGAAAGACGGCGGGACCAGCAACGAGGGCAGCGGCATAAAAGTAGGATTTTCCATATCTGATTTCACAGAATCTTGATGGGTTTTTTTCTTTCCCATTGGCTTGTCAGTGATTTTGCTTGGTTTTTTATACCCTAAAAAAGGCAGCTCTCTACTGCTGCCATTAGTCCTTTGACCAAACAGCACCTAGAAAAGGAACTTTGTGAGGTTGTTAAAATCACTGTTGAATTAAGCACCAATTTGCTACAACAGCTTTATTAAGTATGGAAATGTTTTTGGAGATAACTTTGGGCATAAGTGATTCTGATTTAATTCTAGGCAAATTCCATACCAATTGTACTTCAGTACAGTTGAAGTTACAAAAGTCAGTAACGTAAAAGTGAAAATATCATCATTACATAAAGTTTTAAGAAGAGTGTATCTGAACGGCTGAAGATCTGGAATGAAAACCAAGCAGAAACTTATCTGCCCTCCAAAGCCAAAACTCATAGTTAATGAAGTGTGTGTAAATCTGCAACGGCTGTTATTCTTTAAGACATATAAAATTACTGAAAAACACATTTCATTCTGTCCAGCAGATCAGTTGCAAAAATATTGCAGCTCAGCCTCTGTAACCACACGCTTCTGTGTGGTTTTTGCTGGTACGGCAGTGCTGGAGGTGGACAGGAGGCACTGCACACCTTGAGGCGACCTAGACCAGTAACCCAGTATTTCTTATTGTATCACATGGTAAATTATTATTTTCTTCTTATTGTTTGCTTTTTGAAAAGTTAACATGAAAATAACGTGGTCTGAATTGTGTGGGGTTTGACTTTATGTATATATATAAAAAAGATGGCTAGCTAATGGATCTTAATTCTGCACTTTCTGAAAAATGACGTAAATTATCTAGCAATGAAGTGCACAAATTCTGCCACAATTCCTGGGGTTTCACTTCATGAGCTTTTTTTTTTTCTCTCATTATTTCTTTAACGTATCCCAAAGTACTTCTTTTGCACAGGCAGGACAGTTTGGGTCAAGTCCTGTAGGCTATTTAGAAAGTCTTAACTATAGCCTTCTGTATGTACTGGCACCATTAGAAATATACACATAATAATATGTGCTCACGCATATTTATATGCGTTTGTGTATAAACACATATTATGGGTGTACACAAAGACCAACATGCATCATGTATTTTATTTTGCAATATTAAACAATTTAGTTGTAATAACAGAAAGGAACAATGTGATGGGCTAGTTCCTTTCTGTGCAAAATAAGCTACCAAGGTTGGCTTTTTAAAGGTTATTGTAGTTACTCACATGTGTTGTCATCTCATGGAACGTACCGTTCACAACTGGTGCTATACCTTGAGCATAGCGTACTCAATAACCCCGTCACACTTTTGTATGCCATGCAGTCATGTGTTTGTAATCAAAGATCCATGGAGCTGGCAAGAAAAATCACTCTCTTTCCAGCTGTTCTGTCCTTTTACCAGCATTGCATTTGGAGACCAAACTGTAAATAATAAGGGAGTTGATGAAGCTTCCATAGCTAGCAAATTTCCAACTTCAAAAGCTTCTCTGCTTCTGAAGTTAAAGGTTGACTTCCCTCTGGGTTCGCTTTTCATGCTTTTACGGTATGCCATTCTAGATCATTAACAACTATCGGTGTTTGTGGCTATCATACAAAGACTCAAAAACATATGACCATTCTTCATGGTTTAGAGTTGCAGATCACAAGTGTGTTTGTAGTAACAGGCTAAATGAGCGTTTCACAGCAAGGCTCTTCATGTTACAAAACCACTCTCAGATTTAGAAGATGTAACAAACCTTCTTTTTCAAGAATTCCTGGAGATTTCTGGAAGTTTCTAGACATTTAATAGGAGATTAATATATCCAGGATCTGTGAAAATAGAGCCCTTTCAGGTATGAATTGCCTCTTCAGCATTTAAGCTCTAGGGCTAAACTTGTGGGAGTCAATGAACCTTCTGTAGGAAGATCTACTGTCCACTCAATGGGACATGCACATCCATGATGATGCAGCACCCCTCAGCTACATCTCTCTCCTTGCCACATGCAAAGCAGTCTTTGATGTTAAAGAAGAAGGTGTGTAGGGAGGAATTTGAAGACCATTGGGGAGGTGATTAAATATTATCCTCTCTAGATGAGCAGGATTTTGTGGCATCTATTTAAACTTCAGATGCATAGTCATCAAACCCATTTACTTCAGATTCAAGTATTAAGTTTCTAATAAACAATATCAGGAATAATTTTTAAATGCCTACTATATCCCTAAAGAAGAAAACAGCACATTTTTTTTAAACTTATCAGACAACACTAACCACACATTCCACTTCAGGGCTACAGAGTATGTAACATGATCACAACACAGAATCACAGAACCACTCAGGTTGTAGGAGCCTCTTGAGATCTGTCCCTGCAGCTCAAGCAGGGTCATCTAGAGCAGGTTGCCCAGGATTGTATCCAGTTGGGTTTTGCCTTTCTCCAAGGATGGAGACTCCACAACCTCTCTGGTCACCCTGTGCCAGTACTCGGTCATCCCCACTGTAAAAGAATGTTTCCTGATGTTCAGAGGGAACCTGCTGTATTTCATTGTGTGCCCATTGCCTCTGGTCCTGTCACTGGGCACCACTGAAAAGAGCCTGCCTCTGTCTTCTTCATTCTCTCCTGTGAGGTATTTATACGTATCAAGGAGAACCCTCAAGCCTTCTATTCTCTAGGCTGCACCATCCCAGCTCCCTCAGCCTTTCCTCATACATGAGGTGCTACACTCCCTTCATCAACCTTGTGGCCCTTGGCTAGACTCTCTCTAGTATGACTATGCCTCTCTAGTGCTGGGGAGACCAGAGTCAGACCCAGGACTTCAGCTGTGGCCTCACCAGTGCTAGGTAGAGGGAAAGGATCCTCTCCCTCAACCTGCTGGCAGCACTCCTCTTAATTCAGCCCTGGATGCTATTGGCCTTCTTTGCCAGGAGGGTGCATTCCTGGCTCATGGCCAGCTTGTTGTCCAGCAGAACCCCATGGTCCTTCTCTGCAGAGCTGCTTTCCAGCATGTTGCTCCCAGCATATACTGGTGCATAACCTCTCTCCATTGTAGATGGATCAGATCAGAAGGAGAATGCCACCAGCTGTGTAGCAGCTTGCCACACTGAGTAAAACACATCACTGAGGACAACATACAGAGAGGTACCACATGGAGACGTGACCTTGCTCATGCTGAATACAGTGAGCAAGATCTTGCTCACTGACACCAGAAGTTAACCAAAAGTAAATCCATCCTGGAAACCAGACCATTTCTTTCATCATTGATTGGTATTTGAGCAGCAAAAGGACAAAAGCCAACAAAAACCTCACCCTGCAATGTTCTTGAAGTGGACACAGCCTTTACAACTGAGATCACCTGTGAGCTAAGATGAGGGTTGCCACTGAAGGTACAAAACAGGAGAAATTTGGACCCTGTCCTGAAGTCTTACTACCAAATCAAGATAGCTCAGTATTTGATCTGACATCTCGTAAATGTTTGCTTCTTTTTCTATGACAAACAAATAACCTTCTCTCTTTGGTTTCTATTCTCTCTGATCTTAATAGCACATCCAAGCACATCAATCACCCAGGTAAATATGTTCACATCCCTGGGATGCAGCCCAGATCTGAGCATGGAGCCTGTCTCAGCAGTTCTTCAAGAACATCTGCTGAAACTGTTTACCAAGCTGAGTTTCTTGATTGCTTCTCTTCTCCCTCACATCAGGCTATGTTTACAAAAAGAACTTCAGCAGTTAATATATAAAACCTACATATTTACAACTGTAAACCAGTTTGGGACAAATAGCATAACAAATTCTTTCCAGTTTGCTGTTTCCTTGCTTATTTGCAATTCTGCCCACAGAATCCTGGCCTCAGAGATGTAGCCTCATCCCTTTGCTTATACTCTGCACACATACAAAAGTTAGAAAAATAATGCAGACAAGTATTTTATCCTTGCATTGCTCATGATAAAACACAGAGTGAGAAGGAGGTTGTCAAACCCTAACAATCATTGACATTTAAAGATTGTTGTTTTCAAGACTCAATGGAGAGATGTGGCTCAAATCAACTGCCCTTGCATAGGCAACCAATGGACATGCCCCAGGACATCTGGGATGTTGGCACAAGGCTGGTAGGTATGATACAAAAGCATGGGAGACCCAGGCCAAGTGGCCAATAGCTGAAACCCAGACGTGGTGCCCTGAGGACATATCAAACAGCATGTAGACATCGCTGGGTGAACAGCTGGATCAAGACTGGCCATCTCACAGCTGCCTATAGCCAGGCAGTGTGTGCAAGGAACTCAGCCCTTCAAGTTCACCAAGTGGTTTGAAGAAAGCACCCCTTGGTATCTATCCCATTACTTGGGCACATTTGAATGATTTAAACTCAAGTCATCAAATTATATGTTGATGCTGGCAGAGATTATCTTTCAGTAGTTTCTGCAGTTGCTTCCCACTGTCTATGAAATACTTATATGACAGGCGCCAAGCAAATGCCTCTCCTAAACTACTCCACATGTAGGTGAGTGTCAGTTCCCCCAAAATCTAGGTGCTTTATACACAGTGGAACATAATCAAGGGACTGAACCAGAGAAAACTTGCCCCAAATATGTCCTAGCCCTGCAGCCGAGGCAACAGCTCTGTGTACCTGCATCCCTTCTGGTTACAACCGTTCCAGCAGGTCCTGAGAGAAAAACAACCATTGCCATGAGACTTCATTTGCTTCTGCCTGAAAAAAAAAAAAAAAAAATTAAAAATACTAATTTCTTCTGAAATAAGTAACATCGTTTCAGCATTTTTAAGAGAGAAAACTGAAAATATGTAAATTCATCATCATGAAAGCTTCAGTTGTTCTCAACTTTTTGCTTTATAGCCAAAAAACCATAATCCAAAACAAAACAAAGAAAATTGTTCACACAACCCTTTTAAATTTAGATGAAATTAAATTAACTTTTGATTAAATTAAATTGGATGCATCTTCTAAAAATGGAAATGAAACAAAGGAAGCAGAAATTTGACCACAATTAAAGGCAAGCTAGTGGTGGTAAACATGGCTTCCAAAGATGTTCGGGAATCAGATATCTACAAAGTTTTGTATTCAAATCTGTGCCAGAGCAGCAAGCTCTGAACTTGATAAGCCTCACTTAGGATCCTATCTGTTCAAGACAGTCTTTGAAATACAAAGGTGAGAAAGAACAGAAGCAGAAAGTAGAAGAAACAACCCTACATATTTTGTGGAGTTGGTCACCTTCCCAAAGTTGGCAGTTCCTGTCCATTTTCCCCCCCAAAAAAAAAACCAGTTACACAACAAAATCTAAGTAGGAGGTTTCATGTTGGCTTTTGTGGGGAAAAGGATACGTCTGAGAAGATGACAGGATCTGCTGGTGTACAGTGCTGTCCGTAGACGTTGCCAGCTCTGAAGAGGTATATCTCACCGTGACAGAGCACACGTTTGCACATTACAGACGTCCACGAGCCTATCTATTTTACACACAACAGAAGACTTGTACTTCAAGACACGCTGGCAGACTAAAGCAGCCCTTCCAGTGAAAGCACATTTATCCAAATAATATTTCTGAGTATGCTGCCACATCCTTGCGCAACACCATTCGTACAACAACCATGACTAAATTTATATAGCAGTTATTGCTCCATGAGCATGTCTTGCATTCCACACGTAAGTGACCAAACGGTCCTATGACTCTTAAACATCAGTGTATTAAGGCAGCTTTCCTGCCTAGCTGCCATCACATGTGACAAGACAAAAATAAAACCATGGGCCTCTTGTAAACTTTAATCACCATATTAACACCCATGAGAAAAGCTTTGGGTGATCCCAATCTTGTTTAAGAGCTGTAGATACTTACAGGATGTTCTGCCCCTGCTGATTGCTCATTATCCAAAATTAGCTCTCAGAGCGGTCTTTGCCATAGTGTCTGGCAAAGTGGAAGCTGGACCTGTTTTCAAGAGCTTTTGACATTCTCAGGACCTCCGCTCTTCCAGGAATGCATGCCTTCACAGAGCTACACAACTTTCTGCAGGGAGAAGACAAGTGAGTGTTTCTCAATGAGGAAACAAACCCCTGCAATAATGTGGCAATGAGAATTTTGTTCCTTTCTGATCCACCCACCAGTTCATTTGGGTTTTGGCTCCAGCTTAATGGTTTTCAAGGCAAACAGGTTCAGACTCTCTAGTTGGTCAAATAGGTCTTGGACTCAACAGGTCTTATCTTACAGGCTTTTTGAAAGCAAAATTCCTGTTGATCTTAACGATGTCCTCCCAGCGTTCAGCTAAAAAATGAATCACTTGTGCTTTCCTCAACAAATATACTTGATGTAAAAACCTACACCCTTGCTGAAAACCGTAGATTATGAAACTGCCCTCAAAATACGAATACACACCATATGAATACACGTAATATGAAGACAGCAGCTCTTCAAAGCAGAGCAAAACCCACCTCTTTTATATGCATTAAATCTCTCGAGTGCATTGCGTGTAAATTATTTTAGATGGCAATTCCAAATTCCTGTTAAGACCAGGCTTATTACAGTTGCTAAGCTCTGAAATCCTGTAAAAACAAATTACACTCTGAGGATTTCTTCAAAATGTTCCTTAGACAAATGGAGGTTACAGTAGCTGTTGATTTAATTCTAGGATCATGTGCTGATGTAGTTTACTAGCTGTAACAATTTTCAATGATACTTGTGGTAACTTCAAGTGGACAAAATGCTGGAGAGGTTTTTCTCTTACAGAAAAATGCATTTTTCACCAAACCCTGAGATATTTCACAGATTTGCTCACCACAGGAGGTTTGATTATTTTCTGTCAACTCTTGTTTTGATATTGTCAAAACATTTATGTTTGTGTGTTTCTCATTTATTGCTACACTATAGTAAAATATTTGCTTTATGTATGTTACATACACATTGCATACTATGTTTAACAAACTATAACCTGAACCCAAACTAATCCGAACAGTAAAGCCAAAATCAACACTTCTCACCTTTCCAAGATGAAGCTCCGGTTTTCCAAGCGAGATATTTCAATTCTTCCACCTGACACCTTTTTTGTGACTCCTCATCAAGGTTCCCTGTAGAATGCTGTGATTCCACCAGCTTTGTGATGGGAAAATGGCTTCATGATCGGGAATGTGCTTACTCTGAGCACTTAAAAAAAATCACATCCTCTCCTTTCATTTTTTAAATTTTTCCTGTTTCTTTTCACTCCATATCATTAATTTTTTTTTAAACTTTGTGGTAACCATTGCTTGGTTTTGCTACATTTTTCCATATGAAAATTTCTTTTAATGTGGCCATTACGTAAATAAATATGTCTAAAATAATACTTTGCTATGTTACAAAATGAAGCTTGAAAACATATGCTTCTTATAACTCTTATAAAAATTAATGAAACACTCATTCTTACGCAGTGGGTTTAGCTTAACTTTGAAAAACTATACGAAAGCACTAACCTAAAATAAATGAGATTGCTATTAATGTAAAATATCCAGTTGAAATACTTTGGTATTTAAATTTACCTCATTCAGCTTCTGGCATATGGATTTTGAAATAAGCCAGTTTCTCTTAAAAATAATAAAGTACTATGCAAATCAGAATGGGTCATTTTGGAGCAAAGTTGTGCTTCAATAGCATCAACTGTCTTTAGCTATGAGGGGACAAAGCTTCTCAAACATTAAAATAGTGGCACAGGAATGCCAATGCAAAATTTTTTTGCTTTTCCAGCTGATTCTGTCTGGCATTTCCCAAATCCTGACAATTTATTCCCACAGAAGCTGTAATCTCCACTAAAATGGCTGTGACTAAGAAAAGTGATTCCAGACCGGTGAGATACCTGCGCAAAGGGCGGTTCATCCAAAACATGGAGGAGGTGATGAGCATGTCCAGTGGCACCAAGAGGTGGCTGTTTTGGGGACCCCTGGCCCTGATCGTAGAAGCATTGAATATTTTGTGTTGGAAAGTACCTTTCAAGGCCATCTAGACCAACACCCTGCAGGAAGCAGGGACATCTGCAACTAGAGCAGGTTTCTCAGAGCCCCAGCCAGCCTCACCTGCAATGGTTCCAGCGATGGAGTTTCTCCCACCTCTCTTGGGCAAACTGAGGCCAAGTTCTCACCACCTTCAGTGTAAAAAAATTCTGCCTTCTCTCTAGCCTAACCCTTTTGTAGTTTAAAACCATCACCCTTTGTCCTCTCACAACAACCCCTGCTAAAAAGTCTTGTCCCCATCTTTCTTACATGCCATCTTTAAATGCTGAAAGGCTACAAGGAGGTCTCCCTGGAGCCTTCTCTTCTCCAGGCTGCACAAGCCCAACTCTCCCATCCTGGCCTCCCAGCAGAGGTTC
>JAVSBS010025150.1:22462-37036 GCA_033124195.1 Coracias cyanogaster | reverse complement strand
CTCACCTGCAATGGTGCCAGGGATGGGGCAGCCACCACCTCTCTGGGCAACCTGGGCCAGGCTCTCACCATCCTCAGTGTAAAGAATTTCTTCCTCCTCTCTAGTCTAAATCTCCCTTTTTTACTTTAAAACCACCACCCCTTGTCCTGTCCTGTCACAAAAGGCTCTGTTCAAAAGCCTGTCCCCATCTTTCTTATGAGTCCTCTTTACGTACTGAAAGGCTTCAGTAAGGTCTCTGTGGAGCCTTCTCTTCTCCAGGCTGAGCAACCCCAACTCTCTCAGCCTTTCTTCATAGTGGAGGTGTTCCAGATACTGTGATTAAGATAATGCAAAGACATAAATGATGATGGCAAGAGACCGCCATCCTGGAAAAAAGCAGAAGTTTATCTTATGAAAACATTTATACCATGCAGTGTTTCAGGGTATCATCTGAATCTGATCACTGATCGAGTGATCTCCTAGTGAAATATATCCAGAAATTGTCCTTGGCTCCTGGTGGGGCATGCTAAGAGAGCCTGAGGGTCCTTGCAACAAGACAGGGGCTACCAGGGAAGATTGTGGAAGCTCAGATCTCAGATGACAGGTACTAATGCTGAAGGGACAGTCCAGCCACCATGAGGGGCTCTTGGTACCAAACTTCATTCCTTCAAAAAACTTTATTTTTCTGGAAAGCTGACAGCCATGTTAGCGAGTCCCTGGTTTGAAAGGAGATTCCTGGCAGCTGTTTTTGTAACTTTGGAGGACATCCTATCTTGTGTTATCTTTTGGTTAGGGCGTTTTGAAAGCACTGATTGATGCCTCTTTTAAAAACAAACAAACAAGCAGAACTGGCAATTCTTTGTTTAAATACATAAAATGCTTTATTTTGTTTTGATTCTTAATAGCTGCCTACAGCAATTCGCTAGATTAAGTTGTATTCCTTTTCAAAGAAAATAATATGCAACCCTTGTAAATTTGCGGGCTGGTTACGGTTCCTAACGATGACTAGACTCTGGTGTGGAATTTGCTTTGTTCTGGCTGCACGAGGGATCGCATCTCAGTGGGAAAGACACCCAGAGTGAGGGGGAATTAATTTTTCTCGGGGAGGGCAAGGGAAGGTGGAGTAAGAGAAGGATTAAAACTGAGTTTTGCTTTGTGACGCTGAGGCTGATTTGCAGGTTTACCATTGTGGGTGTGCACGAGGCAGATGCCTCATACAGGAGTTAGCATGGCTTTCTTGTAACTGGTATATTCTTAGAATTAAAATAGGAAGTTACTCTTGGGAACCTGTCTCCACTAGGTGTAGAGAGGTTGAAATCTTGCCTCAGTCATGCGGCATAACTTAAATCTAGACTGACCAGTGGCTGCATGTTTTGAGGTCACCTGTCCGGTCTTCTGGCCATACAAATGAGAAGCCTGCCCAGGTGTGCTCTGGTTCCTCTCCCATGCTCTTTGGGCTTCTTTCTGGCGGAGTTCAGTGTGTGAGGGGCTGGCATAGGGCAGGCTTGGCTCAGGGAGAAGATCTCTCTGTGAGTTCAGGCTGGTGCGACCAACAGGCTGGCCAAGCTGTGGGCCCTCCTCCCACACAACCATGCACAACATCCGTGTGATCACACACATCTCACGTGCTCACAGGGGACTCTTCCAGGATGGGCTCTGTCTCTGCTTGCCCCGGTGCAAGAGCACAAAGGGGCTTCACTGGGGCTAAAGGGATCACTCACAACTCACAGTCCTGACCGTGTCTGCACCCTGCAGAGGGTGGAGAATGGTGGGTAGATGCTGGAGGATGCTGGAGTGTGTCCAGAGAAGGGCAATGAAACTGGGGAAGGGTCTAGAGCAAAACCCTTGTGGTGCTGAGGAACATGGTTCAGTGGTGCCCTGGCAGTGCTGGGGGAATGGTTGGACTCGATGATCTTTAAGATGTCTTCCAATCAAGGCAATTCCATGATTCTATGATACTGCATTGGTTGTGAGAGCTGGCAGGGGACGAGAGGAGCCGTGGCTTTGCTCCTGAGGGGCTACATGTCAGAGCAGGAGAATTACTTGCATCCTACTAACCCAAGATTTTTTTATATTAAAGGAAGAGTGTTTTTTTGTAAAATGCAGGTTTCTGTTCAATGTGACCAGGACAAATGTATCTTGATAGCACTTATTTACAACAGACAATTCTCAATTAACATTTGAGTCCAGCTCCCCATTTCTATAAATCCCTAATGAGAGTATAAATTACTAATGAAAGAGCTAAATCTCAGAGCCAAAGTCTTACTTCATTAACACACTAATGTAAACCTGAGGTGTTTCTGTTCGTCTGAGCCGAGTTACTTCAAAATAACACTGGTGTAAGCGATATGGGAATGAACCCTCGAGGCCTTTGTAGTGGGCAGCACAAAGTGATATTTTTCTGTTTAATTTTCAAATTTCCCTGCTCTTAGGGAAAACGACTCAAATGTTTCTGTAGTGTTGTGCTCAAACCCATTTGTCTGATTTGTCTGACTTCAGGTTATTGGATTCCTTTAAACGTCTTTTTTTCTTCTTGCATCAGCTGTCTAGTGAATAAAAGCTATGTGGAAACCTAAAGTATTTATCACCTTTTGGTGTAGTCAGTAAGGACTTTATATTTATTTGAACTAACATTTAATTTCTGAATGGCGTGGGTCATAGGAAATAGGCAACAATTTAAATTTCAGAAATAGTAGAACTGAAGTAATATATGATGGATTTGAATTTCTTGTTTTTACATCTCGCTTGCTAATCTGTGATAGTACCAACAAGCTGCTGTAGCAAAGACTGAAGAGTAAACTCTCTACACTGACCTATATCCTTGGTTTGAACACTTTTTAGGAATGGTAATACTTGGTCAGGAGAGGGTTGTCTTACCTGCTGTAACCACTAGAAGTAGACCCATGTTTGAAGGGTCTTTTAGGAAAGACTTTTAGACTTTAAGGGTAGCAATGTGCATCCTGTCCATGTCAGTGATGCTGTCTTTGACATAAATAGCAAAAATTCACCAGGTTGTCATTACCTGGCATCACAATCCTGAAAATACATTAAAGGCACGGGGCTTGGTCCTGCTGGATACTGCTCCATGTTCGTTCATCAACGGTTGGGCTTGATGATCTTCAAGGTCTCTTCCAACCCAAATGATTCTATGATTCCTCAATTCTATATAACATTAAGCTTTAGTACAGCAATCACAAGCTGGTTTTCTTATTCTCAAAAAGTACTGAGCAAGTAGAAGCTGGTAAGGGGAGCTATCCTTAGCAGAAGGCTGAAGGTCAGATCTGAGATACTTGAGATGAGATTGGTTTTGTAGTTTATAGCTGCTGAAGCCATTGCTGTAGCCAGCACGATAAGTTAGGACTGTTTTTGTAAGGGCTGTCCATGAAGTTATGAAGTGATGCATCAGCTTTTCCTCTGAACAGCACAAAAATATTTATTTCAAAGCTCTCCGTGCCTGAAGATAAAACATAAATTTGGTGTCACATAGTTGGCAAAGGCAGTTTCAGAATTAGGCATTCTGAATCCTACATGGCATGCTTTATAAATGGCTGTTTTCAGTCTAAAATCATAGTTGTCATCTTGCTAATATACCGAGATGTAAACAGCAAAATGATGATGTGCAAAAAAGGAAGAATGAATATAAACCATTTTGTAACAGCTTACTGTATTTCTTGTAAATACTTCTTTTTCGGTGACACACTAAAATAAACAATCGTAAGTTGAACTGTAACAATTTTCATGAGCACAGTGATATCTGAATAGAAATGAGGAGTGGAAGAGATTCAAAAGTCTAATGTTTGCCAGGAATTTGTTTTTTAGAGGGGTGTGTGCATTTGCTTGGGTTTTTTCATGTTTGGTTTTGATTTTTTTTTGTGTGTGTGTTGTATACTCTGTTCAACCCATGATTGTTTTGTGGTTAAAGTTCACACAGGCATGAAAATGAAATACAATTATTGTTGTGTAGTGCCTGAAACCTGTTTTAATTGATTAAATATAATTAAGGTCTCAAAAGGAAAAAAGAATAAATCTAATTCTGGCCTTTTCTAGTTAAGAGACAAAATAAATCTGAAAACTACAAACCAAAATCTTTCTCTTAAAAAAAAAAAATCCAGAAATAAAATTAAGTCAGTAAAACTCTATTTTGTTGTATGTACTGTATTTAGCTTTTACAGGAGGTGTTTTTAGAGTTAACAGTTTTGTCTATACCGTAAGTAAATAGAGGAGGAAGGATTTCTGTCAGATACCACGGGGATGGGCTTTTAGTTTAAATCCCTAAGACAGATAGAAGTAGATTAACTGGCCTGAGTTATTTCATGTTCTCTGTCTGAGTGGAAACATGGCTCCATGTGGAGCTGTGGAGTGTCCTCGCTGCCTGAAGTTGGAACGTATTTACTGCTTTTGATGCATCTTGTTTTACATTTGTTTAACATATTTATTCAAATGAGGCTGGGTGTTTGTTTATTCCTATCAAATGAGGTGGGACAGCTTGAGGACAGGAGCAAAGAGATGGTATCAGCAGAAGCACCTTCAGACTTTTTTTTTGGTGATAACACTTAGCAAAGAAAATATTAACATTGAAAGATATGCTTGTGAAATTATTTATTAGCCAAAACTTCAGGTAACTTTTGCTCGACCTCTTAATAAGCTGTAGAGGTTGCAAGAAAGCAAAAATGCAACAAACAACCTTAAACCGAAATCGAACTTCTCCCTCCCCAGCCTGAAGCAAACTAATGAACCTGGCTCTGGGAACATCTAACCCTATGAAATAAACCTAAGGATAAGGCTTTTGAATAGAGTATGATTAGAGTTTATTTCAAGCACTTAAAACCCCAAATAATCTGACAGGCAGTGGTTCGAATTACCTTGAATAAAGAGTTGTGTGGCATAGCTTCTAACCTTAACATGATGGTGACACACGCTCTGTCCATTGCCTGTTCCCATTTATTCTTTCCTGTTCTTTTTCACATCGGTTTCTATTCTACCCTGCGCTCATCACTGATTAGTATAGACAAAAACTGTCCCAGATCAGTACCAGTCTTGGCCTTCTTGGCAGTACTGGGTTAGCAGCTGGACTTGATAATCTTAAAGGTCTCCTCCAGTCAAAATGATTCTGTGATTTTACTCAGAGCCGACAGTTCTGGCCTCACTCTTCAGGCATCTTCTGTCCCCTTTTGTCAGCTGCTTTGAGGATTAAGCACCCCAACTTCCCCTTAGATCTATCTCACACAGTCCCACAGCGTCCGTGGGTCACTCAGGTGTGTTGCAGGGATGGCTGTGGATGGTCAACACAAAATACCTCCTTAGTGACCCTTGGGGAAAAATCTGTCCATGTAGCCACAATGACTTCCCATGCCATCTTTGCTTAAGAGTGTTAACCACAAAACCTATGCGTAAGTGTCCTGAATGTGTGAAATGTGATTTTAAGTAGAAGAGGGAGAAAACCCCTCTTAGAAATTACCTGCTAGCCCTATAGCAGTGAGTAGTCTCACATAAACACGCTACTCTCCAGAGAGCGTGAGAGGAAAAGATGTCTTAAAAATTATGGTGATTTAATTTTATTTTGCCCTAGAATGACATTCTCCTGAGTATTTGTGAAAATGAAGATGAATATGCAGGGCTACATTTGGTTGATTTCGCGCCAGATGGCCAGTTGCAGAGGCTGAACTAAGCTGAACTGATTGATTCGTTTTTGCCATATTGCATGCTGGCGTTTACCAGAGTTCACATCATTCAAGTACTAACATTTTTGGTGCTTTCTCTTTTTATTTATTTATTTTTATTATTATTATTTTCCTCAGTTTCTTGGGATGGCCTTTGCCTTCATAACGGATTCTCCCTTCTCTCTTTTCTGCCTCGGCTTTTAAAGGAATCAGTCTTTTCCCTACCAAGGGGTGGGTTGGTTGGTTTATTTTTAATCTTTAAAAAGATTTAATAAAGTGCTCACAGAGATAGAGAAAGGAGAAAATACAGAAGGCAAATGTGCATTATGGTATTTTTTTTTCCTCCAGGGATTTAACTTTTTCTTGCACTAATTTATCACAAATGAACAGAGAACACATCTTGTATTGAAATGGAATTCTTAAAATTCTGTAGTTTCAATTTACCTGTTATTTTTGGGATCACAGAGTAAGTTATTTAAATTCCCAGTCCTCTAACTTTCATAGACATGCCCCATTAGAAGTTAACAGAGAAGGTATCAAGAGTTACACAGAAATTACACATGGAAATGAATAGAAAAAAAAATATTTCCATTTGTTTTAAGCTATTTTATAGATATTTATAATGAACAGTATGTAGGGAGTAGGATACTGTATGTGAATGCGTACGTATGCACCTTACAATTCAGAATAGGTATATTTTGGGGAAGGTTTAAAATACCTAATGAACATGGGTTTTCTGCTAAGTTCTGTGGGTTTTGGAGAGATTTCAGTAAAACCTTATGACAGTGCTTTTCTATGAAAGTGGCAGTATATGTATATTTTAATTAATTTCTTTACATATGCAAAACCTGTTGGAATATAAAAGAGAGTAAAATCTTCTCAAATGAATTTTAAGTTTTGCTGTAAAATACTATAGTCAGCTCATTTTGCAGAAGGAAAAAAAAATCTGAGTATGTGCTAGGAGATAAATATAGGCAGAGTAGTCCTTTGGCAAAAGAACGACGGTGCTTGTGAGAGGAGTCTTTCCTTCCAGCCATAACTCTAAGTGTAATGTCAGGAGCCACCTCTTTGTTAGGCCAAGTGATTTGCAAAGCACAATTCCTCACTGATTTCATACCTTAAATAATGAGGGCTTTGGAGGGTCAGAGGAGAGGGGAAAAAAGCGATGAGATTTATGCCTTACGGACAGCGCTGCCGGTTGATTAACAGGAGAAATTCGGATTAAAATGTTGGTCAGAAAAACAGCAAGAGATGGCAAAACCCTACCTTGACAGATGCCAGTAGGGATTTTACTGCAGACCTGAAAGGTACTGGGATGTTGCAGAGAGGAGTTTGGGACGTGCTCGTTATGCAGGATTGGACCTACAGATAGAGCCATCAGCTTAATCTCTAGCATGTTGCAAAGTCCAGCCGGGGCTTTATGGGGCAGCTGACCTCTGTGATTGACACATGCTCGTGTGGGGTTGGGAATCCTCCAGATTCCTTCAAAATAGATATTTATGCTTGGTGGCTGCTGTAGGCCAGATGATTTCAAGAGCTACACCTAGAGAGGGTAGAGCTATTCTCCTGTCTCCAGCTCAACTTCATTGCAGCTCGGGCGGATACCCTTCCTCAAAATTTGCTTCCCTCGCCCGGTGAACCCATGTGGGTTCCTTCACAACACCGGGTGACGCGGAGGCAGGAGTGCTGCTTGTCCTTGTTGCACACCTCTGCTCTGAATTGGTGGCTTCTGGTGGCCCCAGAGCTTGGGCACCACTGCATGTCAAATGGTGAGGGGGTTTTGCAGTGTGGAAATGCATGTACAAAACAAAGAAAAAGTTGATAGAAAGCTACTTTTAAAATATCTAGAGCACTATAGATTTACTCTTCGACCCCAAATACTCTCTGAACTTTTTCACATAGTTATTTTACTGGCTGGCAGAGGGGAAAAAAGTACAGCAGTGAAGCAGCTGGTCCTAAAGTTTGGCACCCACCCCACCCCAAGCACCTGCTGACACTTGTGCTCAAAAATGCGTGGTGGGATTCTTCTAAATCTCAATGATTCTCTGCTCATCTTTGCCACCTATAAGAGTTCCGTGAGTCAAACCGAGCAGTCAGAAGCCCAGCCTATGGGATTGAGAAGGATTAAAAAGGGTGAACCTACAGTACTTTATTGACCTAGGTCCTCACATTAACCTGATCTGATCCTTTAATTACTATGAATAGAATAGGGCTTACAGTCCTACTTAATAACACCCCACGCTTTTTATTCTGTAAAGAGCTTTCCCATTCATGTGGCCTCTTCTTTTCAGATTTACAGATTTGTAGCAAGAAGGAATGTGGGGTTTTCTTTTTTTTTTCTGGCACTGCAGGGGAGAAAGTTACCTAATGTATATGGTGTGGGATACAGCAAAACATAACCACAACTATTCTGCTTTGAAAAAAAGGTGTTTCAAAATAATTCCTCAATCAAGCAATTTAGTATTTGGCAAGAAAAGGTGAAAATAGAAAAGGCAAACTTAAGATCTTAATTTTATAAAGGTAGTAGAAGGAGCTTAACATAGTTTCCATGATAATCGGAACTGTAATCAAGTAAGATACATCATTTTCCCCCTTCCCACGCACATTTCCCCCCTCCCCATAGGCTCAGAGAACCAGCACATTACTGTAATCTAGGCAGGCTGATATGTACACATATGATCATCTATATGGGTGATATATGATACTATAATTAATAACTGGTATTTCCTCTGCATTCAGGAAAGCAGCTGCAGCCCACTGATAAGGTACTTTATGAGAGTAAAAATCAAAGCTGAGCATTAACGATCATAATTTGTTGTGATCGAGGACAGTGAAACAATCATTTTATTTCTTGAACCGAACAGAAATATGAGTGGGCTTGCTGGGTGAAGAATGAAAAGGGGGGATACAGGTTGTGATTAAGAGCCCAAGAGGTTGTGCTAAGAGTGGGATAAAAAAGTAGGAGCCGTCGCCTTAATTTTCCCATGAACGTATTGTGGTGAACATCTTGCGTGCAACCACCCAGGGGCTGGACAGAGGTTTTGAGTTAAAGCTGGACTGAGTGACGGCAGAGAGTAGAGGGTTTGGGGTTTTTTAGGGGGAAAGGAAGGCAAAAGAGAGAAGATGACAGAATCTGACAAAAATTCAGTGGAGGTGGTGGGAAGAACCCAACCAAAATCAGCTCTTTCAGCCATCCCTTCCAGTATGACTTGCCTGAGCTCACAGTCCTTTGAATATTGTAATGATAAAAAGATTGCAGTTGTATACTGAATTTGGAAAAGAAAGAGAATATGCTGTAGATATTTTATTATTTGGAAGCTTTTCTGCCTGTTAAAGAACCACACAATTCAGCATTAGTTTAAGGCTAAAACTTGATTAACATGCAGCAACGACACTGGTCTAATTTTATTTTACTGAAATTGCTGTAAGTAAGCGTTAGTAAAATAAACACCAAAAGAATATATGGTGTTTGACAGCGATGATGTACTTAAAATATTTCATCGTAATTCCTTGGCTTTCACGAGACAGGTATTGTGAGGAGCCGGTCTGATTAGTCTATCAAAGACACATCGCTGCCTCCTTCTCCCCCACCCTCCTCCCCCTTGAAGATAGAATAATCGTTTGCTTTTAAGGAACGGGGATTTAAACTGAAGCAAACCCTGAAACTGCCAAAGCATGCTTATTATTGACAGGTTATATGAAAATAATTGCTTAAAATTCCACCCCATGGACAGACAGACAGAAAGACATACATAATCCCTACTTTAGTGTTCTAGTCTTTCTCTCGGTTGCTGCTCTGTGCGGCTGTAATCTCAAAAGACCATTTATTACAAGCGAAATATTGTATGTTTCTGTAGCCTCCTTCCTTGATTGTGTTCCTAGGGCCTTGTTGGGCGATTGATTACTCCGTGCACAATCCTGCTGCTTTAGGTATTAATGGCCAAACCCCCATTGTCTTCAGGATTTAGACCCTTTATGATTTTTTTTTTTTTCAAAGTTCATTATATTTCGCAAGCAACTGAGTTTAAAATCTGTGAATGGGAAGACTTGCCCCTCACATCTTCCTGTGAAACGTTTTACCTTTGGAATGAAAAAAGCATTTAGAAACCGTAGGATGGTTTTGATCTGTGGGGTTAAAAGGAATCCGCACTGAAAATGGATTCACATCATTTTCTTTTTGGGTACCCAATACTTGGGGGGAGGGGGAGGAGAGAAAAAAATAACAGCCGATTTAATATAAGTGGGATGAATTCCCTGTCCTGGTGGGTCTTTCAAAACTCCGGTTTCTGTTCTTGCCATTGCCCTGTGAATATCCCCCTCCCCTTTTTGTTAAAAGGCATTTCCTATGAAAGCCCACAAAAGCAGCTTTCTATCTGATTAAGCTTCTCCCATAAAAAAAAAAAAGTGGAAAAATAGGGATACGCTTGGGTCAGTATCACCCCTCTGTTCAGCTACCTTCATTTGCTTAGGCTGCTAACTAAGGACACCCCACATGAACTTGGAAGGCTCCTGAGGTCATTAGGGACTACCTAGAATTTCCTATATGGAATTCCAAGAAGCAGCAGCAACCGTTATCCCAAACCAAGCTGTTGGGAAGGTCTGAGCGGCTTGGTGTAGCTGTGGGCTCATCGCTGGCAGGTACCAATTTTCCAGCCTTACCTGGAGTGAGCTGTTGCTTGGTGGAGGTGGAGGTAATGGTCATCACCTGAGATCCCTGTTGCTGGTGTCTATCTATCTCATGATGTTCCCCTCCATGCAGGACACACCACAAGGTCTCACTCTCCTGGAGGTGTGTTCACTTCCAGAGCTCACTCACCGATTGACCCTTGGTTAAGGCAAACTGTGCCCTGCCATTGTCTTCCTACCTGTAAAATGGGTGCATACTAATTGTTTCCGATGGGTTTTGTGAGGGAAGTTCAGTATCTGAAAAACTTCTCCAGTGTTGACTTTTCTCAGCATCAGCTGTATCTCTCACTCGCCCGTTTATAGAAATGTGTATAATATTTGTCTCCAGTAGATTAGTATCTGTGCGAGGTATTTGTGCAGCAATTTACAAAGGTGCTGTGATAACACGTGGAAGCATTTTAACAGGGTAGTGCTGAAAAATCAGCTTGAACTGCAACAGCGATTTGTTTCTGCCCTTGCAAGAGCTTTGTAACCTTTCTTAATAATTTTGTTCTTTAGTACACGGCAATGTTGAAATGTAATTTTTATTACTAAATGAATGAATGACTGGTGTTGCTTAGGGCACAGACAAAAACCATTTCCACATGAAGCCCAAGTATTGTTGCTGTTGCAGTTGTCCTGTTGTTTTATTAGCTCTGAACAATGTTGGGCTACTCTTGAAATCTAATAATCTCCGTAAAGTGTCTTCCCTCGGTAGCATCTTTGATAATGGGGAATAGATTCTAAAGATACAATAAAAGCATAGAAGAGAATATTATCGCAACTGCTTTGAAAAACTGGAAAAAAGTGGACAAGGGAAAAAGAGACAGGCTGCATAGGAAGCAAAAAGAATAAAAGATGCTAAATGTTAGTTTTTAATCACTTTGTGTGTGTATTTATGATTTAATCTGCTAACAGCCATGTTAAGTACAGCACAGGATTTGGTGGATAATTCAGCACCAGCTGCACGCTCTTTTTTTTTTTTTCCTGAGGAACAAGAGAGAGAATGAAGCGAAAATGTGGTTTGTTTTATAAAGTTATTAGTGGAACAATAAAAATACCAGTAGTTTCTTTTTTTCCTAATGGTCATCAGTTGCCATCAACCATATTGAAATGGAATAACGGCTGTTTTAAATATTATAATATTCTGTGTATTCCTGTTATCAATGAAACATTTTATAATCTCTGAAGAGAACTGGCCCTCGAGACAAAAGAATCTTTTCAGTGTGTGTGTTTGTGTGTGCATGGACACGTGTGTCTGTCCACATCTGTCTCTACACCTAGAGTTATGCATGTGCACATGGCAAAGAGCTTCACCGGTTTACAACCACAGACCAAACTCCTGTGGCTTCCACTTGATTTTTAAAAGCAGAAAACAAGAATTCTGCCCTCCAAGTGTCAGAACGTTCTGGCTCTTTTGCTATATAAGCAGAAGATATATTTTGCTAATTACAATCTTTTATACCAGTGACTTTTACATAGAGCAGCGTTCAGGTGTTTTATGCTTTACATTTATTTAAACAATCATTGTCTCTCTCAAAATATTTTCCCTCAAACCTTATGTACAGGTAATAAAAACCTTGTATTGGAGCAGGTTCATCTGATAATAGTAATACAAGGTTGTCTGATTATGCCAAAATGATATTGGAGAAAGGAGATCTTATTAACTGACTTAGAATGAAATCCGTAACATCAATGAGCTTTCTCCCTTCCAAATGGACCAAAAGCTTCATTAGAGAACAGAAACCTTTTTTTTTTCTTTTAAAGGATACATATTAGAATACGAAATACATTTGAATTGAAGCCTAGGGAACAAATCATAACTATTAAATTTCTTTGCTAGAAAGATATTCTTTAATTTTCTTTTTAATTCTTTTTTCCTATGTTAGCATCTTGATGCAGTGTCTACATGTGAACACTTTGGGTCATTCAATTCCCTGTTTTAAGTAGTTGGAGATGTAGCCTGAGTTTGCAGGGCATCCACAGAGCCAGGCTCAGTGCTTAGAGGATGCTGCACTTAAACCTTTTCTTCTTGTCCTTGTGTATGGGTCGGCAGTACCCGGGTTCTGCCATCCACGTTAGGCTTTTGAAACCCTACTCTTCCTGGTGCTTTTGATGTGCGTTTTACCTCAGGAAAATGCTAGTTCCAGAAGGGATTTTGCCTGGTGTGTTTTGGTGCGGGAACAAAAAATTGGATGTTGGCAGCTATGTTCCTGTAGAAACGAGGTTTTTCATTCCCAGCTTCACAAGGCAGTTGCCCACTTGCTCCAGCACTGGCTTTTCTCCCTCTGACTCTGTGAAGGATGAGGTGTCCACAGGAGCTGTTGGTAGAGAGTTGGATGTAGTCCTCGGCTCGCCTAACAGTTGCTTTTTCGAGGAGTGTTTTGCCTCAGATGGGATTCTTTCAGGTTTTTTCAAGGCAGATGTTAGCAGAAAGAAGGTGCACGCTGAGGAATGTCCTTCAGCCTTTCTTCCTCTGGCTCTGGCACGTTCCCCTTTCCACCTCCCACCAGGGAATTCAGCTTCTCGTTTGGGACCTTTACAGGACTTCCCTGTGCCCAGTCTGAGGAGGAATCCCGGGTATTCAGGAAGGTTTTTCCCAGGGACACTTCACTCCGAGCTATTTGCCATCGTGCACAGCATATTTTCCAAGAAACGTTTCTTGTGGTTCTCATGTTTGGAAGATGCTTCCCCCCCCCCAATATTTTTAGCATAGGTACTTATTAAAGTTTTATTTCAAGTGATCTTATTTGAAAAGAAGAGAATAAATCATTGTGTTCTATGTACAAAAGAGTATTTTGCTTAAAAGCAAAGCCCAAAAGCCTTATTACCGCTGCAGAGCTTGTAATACAAGAACTTGGTCAAAGTCTTTGAACACCTAGAATTCTACATGTCAGTAAACAACAGACTTCTGCCATGAAATGAGCTTGAAAACCCCAACACTATTAAAAAGTTAAGCCAATAAATTAGTGAATCACAGAATCATCTAGGTTGGAAAAGACCTCAAAGGTCATCCAGTCCAACCATAAATCCATATTTAAAAACTAACAAACAAAGACACACACCAAAAGTTCGATTTCAGACTGTGGGGATTAAAAATAAAACCACTGTGGGGAAAAGGTGTTGGGTGATGTAGGGGAAAAGGTTGCGTGTTGCTAGAACACAAAACTTTGTAAAATGCTTTCTTTTAAGCACTACAGTTAATCAGAAATAACTATATTCTACTTGGCAACAACAACAAAAAAAAGATTGGAAGAAGAAATTTGCAAATCTGACATTTAAAATTTAAATAGTCTATTCATTTCACATGATTTTGGACCTTAAGTGCTGAATTCTCAACAAATTCAACAAAATACCGGATTTTTCAGGCGACACACAATAAAATATGAATTCTGAATGCATGCTGCAAAGGTGATTTATTTTACAGAATTGGATCATTTTGATAAAAATAAACCATTTTCAGCAGGAAAATAGCTATTGTTTGTTGCTCCAAAAATGTATTTACTTTAGCAAAACTTATTTCCCGTTGCATAATGTGATTCCTTCAATTTTGAGTCTTCCTACGTTGCCTTCCAACTATTTTCCTTACTTCTAACTGTTAGACTTAGTACAGACATAAAGTTGCAACCTTAAATAATTCCCATGCAGTCATTTTCAGGGCCACCTTCTATAGCTTCTGGATATACTTTCAGCAATAAATTAAATTTCCCACCTGAGTAAGGCCCTTGTGAAATCGGCCTTGTTAAAAACCAAAAAAAAAGCAAAAAGAGGACAATATGGTAAGAGAATTAATAAAGTCCTCAATTTGCCTAAATTTGTTTAGATACCAAGTCCCTGCTGTAAATAGAAGTGGCAGCGGCCACGCTTGCTTTGCCAGACGAGCCTTTCTTGACACTCGGGAGCTAAGTTTATCCTTGCTGCTGCACTGTTTGAAGGCAGGACTGTGGCCGTCGAAGGGTTAAAGCCAGTTTTGAGTTTGAGTTAATCCATATGCTAATCTATTTTAAATATCCCTGCATAACCACCAGCGTATTTTTAGCAGCGCCGCTTGTTGTTCCCGTTGCCAGCTATTCCTGATGACACAACAAAATAGGGCAGGAGACGGTTTTAAGGTTTATTTTGGCCTCCAACTTTAAAAAGGGCAAAATCCCCCCCTTGCCCAAGGATGTTTTTGATTTGAACGGTCTATACCTGCCCTCCGCAATCAGCCAATTATTGTAAGCAGCGCGACGGGCCCGAGGTATTAGTGCTGAGAATGTCCCTGTTGTCC